>JAOTRA010000022.1:2341164-2353799 GCA_026260255.1 Pseudolaguvia tuberculata
GACGGGTCGCCAGTCCATCTCAGGGCAACACATAGACAAACAACCATTCACACACACATTCACTCCTATGGACAATTGAGAATGACCAATCCACCTAATCGGCATGTTTTTGGACTGTGGGATCTTTGCACAGAAAGATCCCGGCCGGGATTCGAACCCGGGACCTTCTTGTTGTGAGGCGACTGTGCTATCCACAACGCCAGCGCGCCGCACATTTCAATATTAATAGAAGTTTATAAATAATATAAAATGAAGAGTATATATGTAAATCTATAAATTAGGAATGTCAATAGATTAGGACAAAATTGTGTTTTTGTAAGTTCTACTGTATAATATTAAAAGATTCTTTGTAATCTCCAACAATAAATAAAAAAAATTACTTAATAATTATACATATACTGTATATATACAATAATTATACATAATAAACCACTTATTGTTAACATACATCAAAAATACAGACCTAACAATGATCTTTGTTGAACGCCACTCCTAATTCAGCTATATTTTGCAAAAAGTTATCAACAAAAGAATTTACTTAAATACATAATATCACTTGTTGTTAACAAACATCAACAATATAATTAGACCTAACAGTGATCCTTGTGGAACACCAAAGGCAAAAAAAGTAAAAAATCATTTTCTTTGTTTTTTAAATGAGGCAAAAAATCTAGGAGCCTTATTCATTCATTCAATCATTCATTCATTCATTCATTCATTCATTAAGCTTTTTACCTGCTTAAGGGTTTTGATGGAGCTTATCCCAGCGCACAAAAGGCAAGAGGCAGGGATGGATCCTGGACAGATCACCAGTCCATCTCAGGACCACACATACATGAACAACCTCTCACACTCACATTCACTCCAAAAGGCAATTTTGAATCATTTACAAACCTAATGTACACATTTTTGGACTGTGAGAGTAAACCGGAGTACCCGGTGGAAACCCACGCAAGCGTGGGGAGAACATCCGCAATCTCTGAACAGAAAGATCCTCGGCACAGGAATTGAACCCGGGAGCTTTTTATTGTGAGGCCATTGTGCAAACCAAATGGTGTTTAAAATGATACTCTTTTTATACTTAGCCACTAAATCTCTATAATTACAGTACTTACTTAATTACCATTTGAACCAAAACGGTGGAACAATAGAAATGCACTCATGCAGTAACATCTCTTACTTCTAAACCCACTGGAATGTGTGTTAGTGTATCTTCTTGTTTTTGTTCACAGGGTTCTTCAGTTATTGTTTCACAGCTCCTGGGGTATATTATTACAGCAGTGGCTATGTTAACTCAGCAAACCAGGTTAGCATGCAGGGAGTGGTGGTTGTCAGACCACTGAAGGATACAATTTCTGAACTAAATGTCACTGTAGCAGGATTTCAAGCACTACAGTATCCAGGTTCAGGTATAGTATCTTACTTGCATTATTAATAAAATGAAATAGAAAATGTGAATGAAAGGCTTAATTTGAATTTGCCATTGTAGGTTCAACATACAACACTTTACCATCTAACTGTGTGGCCTCGTCGATGTGCTCTTCATCTTCATCAAACTCTAACAGTCAAAGCTTCAGTTTCTTAAGATGTTCCAGCCCTACTGTCAACTCCATATCACCTAATCGTGGCACATATCATGACCCTGTTATTATCCATGGCTTGGGCTTTAGTGACATTACCTGCAGCATTGAGGTAAAGATTTAGAAATATTCCAATATATTCATTCATTCATCTTCTTACCTGTTCATTCCCTGATTCGGGGTCACGGGTGTTTGCTGGACATCCCAGCGCACATAGGGCGAGAATCGGAGGTACACGCTGGACAGGTCACAAATCCATTGCAGTCCATTATTTATTTTACAATATTATTTAAATCTTTTAAAACTTATTAAAATAAAAAAATTCATAGATTAAGGAAGTCCTAATATGGTTTAGTGTCTACATTGTGTCTGTCTTTGCAGGGACCCTTGTGACAAAGTTTGTTCTGGTGTTTTATTTGAAACTCAAATGACTGTGTCTGTGTTGTGTTTTTTTATTGACTGATTAGCTTCTTTGGCTCATGAATTGTTGCAGGTGATGATTGGAAACACTTCATGCCATGTCATCAGTAGCACCTCTACTATGATTCAGTGCCGTCTAAGCCCTGACAGTAAAGCACCTGTGGGAGTTCTTTTGCCTGTCCAAGTCCAGATCAACAACCTGGGATCTGCACTGCTCACAATGCCAAGTGAATCCGCTCGGCGTTTCGCCATCATACCCGCACTGGACGCGGTCTCACCAGCAATGGGCAGCACAACTGGTTACACACGCCTAATTCTGACTGGCTCTGGTCTAACTGCAGGCACGGTCACAGTTGGTGGCCTTCCATGTATCTCAGTGTTCAGTAATTACACCCATATCATATGCGACACATCTCCCTCTCCTCCTCAGATGGTAAATGTTGTTGTTCATGTGGGTGAAGTGTCTTCAGTCTGCAACACTGATTGCTTGTTTCAGTATTCTGCCTCCCTGGTTCCAACGATTTCTTCGATTTCACCCAGCTCTGTTAGTGGAAACCAAATGACTGTATATGTAACTGGAAGTGGTTTTGGTGGCAATCTTAGGGATCTCAGGGTGTATGCAAATGACATAATGTTGGAGGTCACTGAAGTCACAGATAGCAGTCTCACACTTGTAGTTGGTCCTCTGCCTGCAGGATCTTATACCTTGAAGGTGATTGTCATGAGCAATGGGCTGGCATCTGGCAATTCCATACTTACCAGCGTGGCTGAGGCCAGTCTTCAGCCCAGCTTGGGGAGTATAGCAGGAGGAACACTGCTGACAATCATGGGCAATGGGTTTGTACCACGAAACACAAGTGTTATTCTGGGATCGTATCCATGCACCATATTGACTGTAACTCCTTCCACGGTGACATGTTTGACAAGTGCCTTTCAAGAAGCTCAAGTACAGGTCAATATCAAGGTGCTAACTGTGAATTACCCCCCACTTATCTTCAACTATGCTAGCAGTCAAACTCCAACTGTCACCATGGTCAGTCCCACAACAGGTATGAATAATTTATATCACTAAGTTAAGGCATTATTTATATGACCATTAAAATCATTTGAATGATGTGACTGGAATATGAACATTTAATAAGATGACAATTTGAAGGGCAAAAAATATACTGTCTTAGTTAAGTGGGGTCACAAAACAAGCTCACAGAGAAGCAATAATTTATTTGGCATTGACTATATAAAACTTTGTGTTTATGTAGATTGTATACTATATTGCAAAATGTTTGTGGACACCTCACCATTAGATCATTCATGCACACAGTTCTCTAAAATGTCTACTAGAACTAATAAACTCAAAAACTGTTCCAGCATGTACAAAACTTTTGAGTTTGTTATCACATAGTGTGTTATGATTTACATTAAAAAACATTTTCTAACCATGAATTGGAACACCGACTAGACCCCAGACCTCCTTTCCTGACATTAGTGTCTGATCTCAATAATACTACTGTAGCTGTATCACAAATGATTGGGATTGTCAGGTGTCCATAAACTATTGTCAATATACACTGTGTGCGAGTACATTTGTCTGTTTACTCATACTTGTTCCACTTAATTTACTTCTACTATTTCTATAATATGGAAAGAAGATGCATACATTCCTGCAAAACAATACAATGTCAAACAATCTTTTCTATCTGATTTCTTGTATACTAATTCTTTTTCTCTACACTACAGGACCCAGTGGAACAGAAATCACAGTCTCGGGTTCTGGTTTCGGCTCAGACTCTGGTCTTGTTGCTGTGCAAATAGATGGTGCGGCATGTACTGTTTCATCTATTACGGACACAGCAATCCAGTGTATCGTGGGTGAGCATGCAGGAGGAACGTTTCCAGTCACAGTGCATCATCAGGTTAAAGGTTATGCTCTGACACAGGCTAACTTCAACTATGAGCTACAGCTGACACAAGTCGTGCCTAACGAAGGTAGCTTACTAATCTAATCGCATTAAGCTTGTATTTCATGTTGCATTTAGAGTATTTTACAGAAACAAGCCAATTGTCTCTGGTTGGTGCTGCTTACAGGAAGCTATGGTGGTGGAGCAGTATTAACAGTTCATGGCTCTGGGTTCGACCATAACTCCTCCAGAGTTCTGATTTGTGACACAGAATGCAGTGTCAACAAAAATATATCAAATTCTACAGATCTGTACTGCAAGGTTCCAACTAACAGTGGTATGTGATGCAAATATCTGCAGATCTACTGACCTATTTATGTTCATCACCATAAACAGATATTTGCATAACAGGGAAATATGCTAACAATGTAAAAAAAAGTGTGTAAAAAGGATTTCCTTGCTTTTGACAGGAATTCAAGATGAGCTGTTGTGCAATGTTGTAGTCCTCAATACTCAGGGATCAGCCAGCATTGCAAATGGCTACACGTACAAAACCAGCCTGACGCCAGTCATCACAAATGTGTCACCCCGTAGAGGAGGAACTGCAGGTGGCACTTTGGTTACCGTCACCGGAATTGGTTTTAGGTCTGTAATTACATTCTCAACATCAATTTACATAACTGACAATTTTAAAATTGAAATTAAATTTTTTTTATACTAAAGTACATTGCTTGTTGATTTTTGTTGATAAAAATTCACTATTCTAGCATTAAAGTTTCCACAATTTTGTATTGCAAATCTAATTGCTGTCCATATTCTATCTTTGCACACACAGTGGTGGGAATGTTAGTGTGAAAATCGCAGATTCAATATGTGATGTTCAGTCAGTCAGTGATACACAAATCACCTGTGTGACCAACTCCCAGCCCAAGACACAGCTAACCAAGGTTATAGTGAATGTTGGAAACAGAGGAATCGCCCAAACGGTAAATTAATTTCAATTAAGTTCAGTGGCTCAGTGGTTAAAGGTGTTGGATAGCTAACCAGATGATTGTGGGTTTGCTTCTCACTACCAACACTATACCACTGCTAGGCCCCCAAAAACCTCAATTGCCGAGTGGTAATAATTACAAATGTAATCGCTCTGGATAATTCCCATTCCAGGATAAGGCTGATTTCTTTTATATTGACGTGTGGTCATCTTGGTACACATGGGGAGGTCAGTCACCACCTGAAGCAGGCTCATTCGCTGTGATCACTAAGGGCCAGACAATCCTCTTGGATGTTAGTACTCCAGTACTAAAAATGCTTCTTATTCAAGGTACTGTTTGAATATCATTGAATTAAATGGGTCATTTCAGGGCAAATTCTCTTTGTAAAAGTTTTTTTTAATTATCAGGTGGAAAGTTGATCTTTGATGAAGCCGATATCGAGCTGCAGGCAGAGAACATTCTCATCACAGATGGTGGCACTCTTCAGATTGGAACAGAGGAAACACCATTCCAGCACAAGGCCATCATTACACTACACGGCCACCTCCGTGCTCCAGAACTTCCAGTTTATGGGGCTAAAACTCTAGGGGTCAGAGAGGGAGTGCTGGACTTGCATGGTACACAAGCATTTCCAGTCTATTTATAATAATGTATTGTTGAAATGAAAAGAAAACAAATCAGTGGTAGCTAGGCAGGTTCAATCTTCATAAACACTACACTAATGTTTAAAAATGATTCAGACCTTCAGTTTTGTAATTTATTCTAAACCTAAACTCACCTTTGTAGCAGATCCTCAGTTGTTGGCAATAATCAATAACCTTTTCTTTTTTACTTGAACACAGGTCATTGTACCAGAGATCAGAGATATATATTTTTCTCAACAAGAATTTACACACTATTTAAATACCATTGCCTTAGAACTATTTTTAAATATTTATTGTCAGGTATACCTATTCCTATCACCTGGACTCGCCTTGCTACAACTGCTACTACTGGTTCCAGTACTCTTACTCTTATGGACTCTGTTACCTGGAAAGTCGGAGATGAAATTGTCATTGCATCAACAGGTGCCAGGTATAAAACTGTTAACAAAGAAAAATTAGCTCAGTGGGCAATTTCCCACATAGAGTAATATTGAAAAGTTTATCTGATGACATAAATAGTGTTCCATTAGGCAACATATTTGGATTGTGGGTATTGTTACAGGCTCAGCCAACAGCAAAATGAAGTAAGAAAAGTCACATCTGTGTCATCTGATGGTCGGACCTTAAATCTGGACATTCCTCTAAAATACACTCACCTTGGGGTAACCACCACATTACCTGATGGCACCGTGTTTGAGGCAAGGGCTGAGATTGGTGTGCTGACCAGGAACATTGTTGTCCGTGGTTCCTTTAACAAAGAATGGAGTGAATCAATTCCGGCGTGTTCTGATGGGTTTAATACAGGTGGGCTTTTTAATACTTGGTTATGTACAATATAGTATAAAATCTTTTTCATTTTCTCTAATAATTTTTTTAAATATTATTCATAAATATTTTTATTTCAGGCGAGTTTGCCATTCAGACTTGTTTTCAAGGAAGATTTGGGGAAGAATTTGGAAGTGATGAGTTTGGTGGCTGCATTATGTTCCATGCACCTCGACCAAATGAAAACCTGGCTATAGGAAGAATTGAATATGTCGAGGTATCAAGCCATATTGTATTTGTGTTAGAAATACACATAACACGTTCATAAGTATATTGAATTCATTTTGTTGCCATTTATTTTGTTAATTGTGTCAGATATTCAATGCTGGCCAAGCCTATCGTCTGGGTCGCTACCCTATTCACTGGCATCTGATGGGAGATGTTAACTTCAAGTCTTATGTTCGTGGCTGTGGCATTCACCAGACCTACAACCGTGCAGTCACCATCCATAACACACACAGGCTGTTGGTAGAACGTAATGTCATCTACAACATCATGGGTGGAGCCTTCTTCATTGAGGATGGCATTGAGACTGGCAATATCCTGCAGTACAATTTGGCTGTCTTTGTTCGTCAGAGCACCAGCCTACTGAATGATGATGTGACACCAGCTGGCTACTGGGTCACCAACCCTAACAATACTATCAGACACAATGCAGCTGCTGGAGGAACACACTTTGGCTACTGGTACCGAATGCGTGAGCATCCAGAGGGCCCATCCTTTGACGGAAACATTTGCCAAAAAATGGTGCCGCTTGGTGAGTTTTTTAATAATACAGCCCACTCACAAGGCTGGTTTGGCCTGTGGATCTTCCAGGACTTTTTTCCCAAAAAGGATGGACTATGCGGCTCTACTGTACCTCAGCCAGCCGTTTTCCGCAAACTTACGTCCTGGAACAACGAGAAGGGAGCAGAGTGGGTTAACGTAGGAGCAGTACAATTTAGCGAATTTCTTATGGTAAACAACGAAGTTGCAGGAGTGGAAACCAAACGAATTATCCAGCAACACATAGGTGGCTGGGATCTAAACACAGGTGCTGGACTGGTAAACAGCATTTTAGTTGGTCACGTAGATGAGCTTGAACTGGGTAGTGACTACTGTACTAACCGTGGAATTGTTCTGCCCTTGGACGATGGCATGAGTGTAATCAACACCAAATTTATCAACTTTAACCGGCCAAGTTGTTCTGCAGTTGGGGTGGCCTCTATACAAGGTACCAGTGGCAACTTTTCTGGTGGGTGGGAAGTCAAATTCAGTGGAATCAAATTTTATCAGTCACCCAACAAGGCTGCCTTCAGATGGGAACATGAAGTTGTTCTGACGGATGTTGATGGATCATTGACAGGTATGGATTCTAGGATGCCTCCAAACAGTATCGAACAGTACAGTAAACATTTGATGACTTAATTGAGCTTAGCTACTTCTTCTGTAATGGTCTATGTAGATGGATGTTTTTTCTCTTAATGTCAAAAGGTAAACCCTACTACAAGGTAGTGCCAAAAAGTAACCTGCTGGATCCAGTTCACTGCTCTGACAATGCTGCATGGAGTTTGGGTGTTCCCGGGACAGTATGTGATAATACTGTAAAATTCCACAGACTGGGAATCAATACTTCATCACCCTCCTCACTAATGTACAAGGATCTGATACTTACCAATGAATATGGTATGAAAAAATGTAGTTTTTTATCTATGAATTGTATTTCGTGGTAGTAATAATTAAAATGTGCTTTGTCCATTTTCTTAGATAAGATTCTTATTATCATATACAAATCAATACCAATATCATATACATATCAATACAAAATGTAGAAAATATAGAAATTAATTTTAAGTCAACTTATACAATTATTGCATTTGTTTTCTACTTCTGTAATGGAGACAACGCAACATAATGTTTTTTAAACTATCATGTTATTCCAGGGTCAAGCGTCATTCCATTTTCTAACAAGTTGATTACCCATCGTGACGGTTGGATGGCTCTTCTTCCGACTGATAAAACGTACACCTGGTACTTTCACAATGCTTCGCAAATTAGCAATATCTCGTATAGCGCGGTGTTCTATGGTTTCAAGGTAAAGTCATGATCTTGCTTAAAGTCACTTTATTATTAAATAATATTATTAAATACTTTGAGTTAATTTTAGTGATAACATTGTCAGGAAACACTTTTATAGACACCCAAAAACACAATGGATATGACATGCAGTATATACAGAACAAGGGTTTAATGAACAATTGTTTTTATTATTATAATGTAAAGTATATTAAGAATATACAAATTATAACTAATTATGTGCGGTTGTTTTTCTTTTTCTACTAATAGTCTCCGGATTATATTATCATCAATCACAATCTGACTCAAATTCCTGATCTTGTGTTTATAATGGATAATAGAAATGTTTCAGCCAACCCACTGAATCCTAATGTGAATGTAAATGGAGACTGGTACACAGACAGTGCATCCAGCAACCTCTACTACATCGGTAAAACTACTGTTGAGCACATTCTCATAAATGCTTATTGCTTGAGATGTATTTATTAAAGGCAGGAAATACAATAGCCCTGCCTTTCTGGATTATTTTTTCTTTAGTTTTATTCTCTTGTTTGTTCCTTTAGTGTCTACCAAAACCAATAGACGAAGAAGGAGTAGCGTGGATAGGTCCACCACAGACATTTCGGTGCAATTTTCAATTTATAACTGCTTCTTCCGCAAATGTAGTCCAACAGTAGCAACTACTGCTCCACCACTGCCCAGTCAACCACCTCCAGCCTTTGTGTAAGACCATTTACATATGCCTGGTGTGGTCTGCACATGTATCCATGCCTGGTGTAACTATTCTTGAAATATTTTGGGTATTTCTTTTAGTTTGGGTAAATTCTTCATTTAAACCAAATTAGGATCAATTCAAAAGAATGGGTTCAAAGCCCAGCACCAGGGACGCCACAAGCAATGAGCAAGCAAAGCAAATCCTAAACGTATATCTGCTTATAAACGTTAAAAAAACATTTGTACATTTTATATACAGATACAAATAGTTAATAGGTTCAACCTGGAACACTCCTGCAGGGAAGTGGTAGCACAGTGGTTTAGGTGTTTGCCTGCTAATCAGAAGATTAGAGTTTGATTCCTAGGACAACCAAGTTTTTGTGAGAGATACCGTATTTTCCGGACTGTAGGGCGCACTTAAAATTCTTTTATTTTCTCAAAAATCGACCCTGCGTCTTATAATCCGGTACACCTTATATATTAATTCTGGTTGTGCCTAGTTTAGTCCTGGTTCAGGCTGTATGCAGCACAAAAGTCTCCTCTACACCACTGATTAGTGCACCTTATAATCTGTGTCACCTTTCTGTCTGGAAAATACATTAAATATAAGTTATTTAGGACAAGAACATTTGACCAATACTATCAATGTAAATACTAGAAGATTTTCAATCAACAAGCGTAAAAGAGTATAAACATTGCTACGATGTAAGCAATACAGCTAGGAAATAAAATTGGAAATGGGTGTATATTAGATGTATAATGTCCAAAAAATCAGTGATTGACTATATTAGACCTATTTATGAGGCCCAAAATAAAATGCTGCTTTTAGGCTTAAATATTGTTTTGACTTGGTGGTTAGGATTAGGGTTAGGGTTAGGGTTAGGGTTCTCACTAAATGTTATGAAAACAACACAATCTATTTTTGCCCTTGAGCATTTTATTTTATTTTATTTTTATGTGGATAGATTTACTATTTTTCTGCCATTTAAAAATATGTTGTATGAATATGTTGATTTTCAGTCTTTGGTCAGACCAGTCATTTTGGAAGTCATCTGCAGAAAACAATTTCACTGTACCACAAGAGGACGCTAGTGTTATAATTCCCTCTGGTATTGTACACATTTTCTAAATTGATTTACATAATGGTCTGTGTGCTTATCAACCTAAAATGTTTGTTTTTTGGCATATGCAGGGAAGTGGGTGATATTAGACATCCCTATTCCACCTTTAAAAAACATCACAGTCATGGGTGTCCTGGAAATTTTAGACCCCACCACCAGCAATGGCAGCACCACCGGCGGCGGCAGCAGCAGCAGCACCATCGGCAGCAGCAGCAGTAGCAGCCTCCCACAGAACAGCAGGATTGATATCAATGCTACTTTTATCACCATCCTGGTCAGTCTGGCTATAAATCATTCATTTCACCAGATGTGGAGGTTGAAGTACAATTATTATACTTCTGATTATCCACCACAATTACGGCAAATGGTGATACATTTAGCTCCAAGAATGTAATGACTACTACCTTGAAATTGTTACTCAAAATTCTACATACATTACATCACATGCACCTTCTTAGGTGAACGATAATAGCAGTACAAAAGATGCACTCCTGGTGGTATAACACCATAATTTTTAAAGAATGAATAAAAAGTATAATAGATAATTACTACATTGCCTCTGGATAATAGAATAAATAACAATATAATTTGTGTTTCTAAACAGGGAGGCCGTTTGATTGCTGGGCGAATTGACCAGCCTTTTGGTGGACAACTGCAAATCATTCTGAGGGGAAATCATACGACGCCTGAATGGCCTCTGCCTGCAGGACTAAATCAAGGATCTAAAGTGCTGGGTGAGAGAGAAATTAACTAATTACCAGAGTTTTTTAACAGATAAAAATAAGATTAGAATTTTATAGTTTGGGAATGCTTTTTGTACTCTTTACATACTGCTTCCCTTTTTAAATAGCTGTGTATGTACTATTAGATTTCTGCATTCTTTTCTTAAATGTTGGTAAATAATCTTCTAAAATCTTTTTTCTGGCTGAATGAAAAGATCATTAAATACATAAATAATAAAAAACATACAATACAATGCACACACAGGGTATATCTAGCAGCTGAGGATGGCTGATGTTCTTATCCAGAGCAACTTACATATGATCTATTTTGCACAACTGAGCAATTGGGGGTTAAGGGTCTTGTTCAAGGGCCCACAATGATTGGTTGGTAAAGGTGGGAATCAAACCCCGGTCTTTCTGGTATCAGTCCAACAGCTTAACCACTATGCCACCACTTCCCTCACTTGTTGTAGCCATGAAGGGATCATGGGCAACATTGCAGATTAATATGAATATAATGATTATACACAATGATTATTATTATTATTTATTACTATTAATATTGATTGTATTATTATAATTACTTTTATCCATTTTCTTGTCATTCAATCCTACTTTAACACACACACATGCACACATGTACACACATACACACACACCTCCACATACTACACACAGGATCACATACAGGAGAGAGAATGTTTGCTTGACTAGATTTGTATGTATTTTATGTTTATATATGTTTGTGTAAGAGATTCTGTTTATGAAACATATATCAAAAGTATGAAGGATAAAAACAATAATTACCTTGAATTGTAAGTGTATAAAACAAACAATGATTTGAGAACCTATACAGTAAGTTTATTAAGAACCAGATCTGCAATATAAATCCAAAGAAGAGCCAGGGGTAGGAAAGGGCATGGTACTTCCCAAACAAAAGAACAGATCCACAAAATAAACAAGTGAATCGTTAAAGGTCAGGAACAGTATATCAAAGAGTGTCCAATACGTATTTGAACAGGAAGAACATTGAATCAAACGTAGATCAAACAGTAAATCAGAATACAAACAATGAATCAGACCTGAATAATGTGATTTATTACCAAGTCACGATTAAATGAAAATGCCCTGTGGTAGTACATGAGCCCTGTTCAAGTTTATGCTTGATTATCTGCTTGTTAAAATTGATAGGGTCTCCAAATAGAATTCTTCTCATGAATTTATCACAATTAAACTCAATAATTTCAGTTTTTTTCCCCAAAACTTGTTCTAAGCAATAGTAATTGTTATTATAATTATGTCATTTAGGTGTGTTCGGTGCTCTTGAACTTTATGGAAAGCCGCACAATGTTTATTACACTAAACTGGCTAAAACCGCTTGGGCTGGTTCCAGTTCTCTCTCACTACAGGATGCTGTAGACTGGCAGGTGAGTACATTTACACATGTTAACAAATCTATCTCTGGGATGGACTGGTGACTCGTCCAGGGTGTACCCCTGCCTCTAGCCCTATGTGAACTGAGATAGGCACCAGCAGACCCCTGTGACTCTGAATTAGGGAATAAGCGGGTAAGAAGATGAATGAATTAATGAATGAATCTATCTATCTATCTATCTATCTATCTATCTATCTATCTATCTATCTATCTATCTATCTATCTATCT
>JAOTRA010000022.1:2457979-2480444 GCA_026260255.1 Pseudolaguvia tuberculata
ACACACACACACACACACACACACACACACACACACACACACACACACACACACACACACACACACACACGGGCAATTTAGAACCACTAATTTGCCTAATGTACAAGTTTTTGAAGTGTGGGAGGAAACCGGAGTACCCGGAGGAAACCCACAAAAGCAAAAAAGGCAATCGAACCCGGATCCTTCTTGTTGTGGAAGATTTAAATGTCCACATGTATAAAGATTCAAAGCTGATATCAACATTTGCATTTGTCCTGACCTGTAAGGTCCGATAGCAGCCGGTGCTGTTGCGGTGTTGATAATTCTTCGAATAACCGCAGACATTTTATTGGACAGACAGCGTTTAAGGAAAACTTTTAGTGAAGAATGACAGCTGGAACCCAAGTGCCACTGGCATTAATGGCCACTGGGAAATGGTGCGCATGCGCGATATTAAACCCATGCCGTGAACAAAATGCGTGCTGCGACTGCGCAGTACAATTAGCGCGAACACGCCGGAAATGACGTATGTAAGAGGTAATATATTAAGCACGATATAAAGAAAAACACAATAAATATTATGTAAATAAGTTTTTTTTAAATAAGTTTACGCTTATTATGTCATTCGTGGTAACTGGAGTTTTCGTCATTCGGGGCTTGTTCGTCTAGGTCTGCAGAAGCGTGTCCCAGCTTACGTAGGGCAAGAGGTAGCGGTACACCCTAGACAGGTCGCCAGTCCATCGCAGGGCCACAAACACACTATCTTACGGTTAATTCAGAATTACAAATCAACCAATTTACATGTATTTGGTCCGTTTACGGAAACCGGAGTACCCGGAGGAAACCCACACAAACACGGGGAGAACATGCAAACTCCACAAAAAAAACCTCTCCTCTTGCTTGCGCGGGTTTCCTCCGTGTACTCCGGTTTTCTCCCAGTTCAAAAAATGTACATTAGTTGATTAGTGAGTTTAAATGAATGGCTGTTTGTCTGTGTGCCCTGTTCATGGTGTACCTTTGCCCTAAAGGCCGTAGTGGTTCACATTACAAAATATAAATTGTTATAACATATCGCTTAAACATTTGTCAGTGTTGTGTCTCTATTTTATAATCATTTCCATATTCACATTCAGCCGATTTCAGGATCTCCCCCATGTCGATAGGATGAGCCGATGTATAAGCTATAAAATGTTTCTATACATTTTCAGAAAAATCGACTCTCCATGTGACCTCAGCACTTTACTGCACACGTGGATTTGTTCCTCTTTTCAGTAGAAAATAAAGGCAAACCTGCCTGTTTCTGTGAACCACCAGAAAGTGGGGTTATAAGCATGTTATAAAAGAGGAAAGTAGTAGCTGAGTGCTTAAGGGGTTGGACTGCTAACTGTATGATCTGGATTCAATTTCCTGCACAGACAAGTTACCACTGTTGGGGACATGAACAAAACCATCAACCCTCAATTTCTCAGTTTTGGAGTTCTGTATAGAAAGGTAAATAACATCTTATTCGCTAAAGGAATGTTAAGTCTGAGCATATTTTCCAACCGAATCCTGGACCAAGCTCATTTTTTGGGTTTAGAAGAGTACAAATGAGTAACATATTGGTGGATGAATTAAATTTATTAAATAAACAAACCAGAGGCAAGAAAATTAGATTTATTATAGATGTCGCTCTCAGGGTAGAGAAAGTGCAAAGGTTTGAAACATTTCTCCAGAATGAACAAGGTGAAAAATGTGAGAAAAAGGAAAGCTTGATAAAGTATTTAAAAAAAAAAAAAAAAAAATCATTTACAACTTTGATGCATGTAAGAAATCAAAGGCTTCAAACATGGTTATGTGTGAGAAAAAGTGTTTCCTGCAGAGGCAAGAAATAGATATAGCTATACAGAATAAATTAAAATAAGAAATGTATGTCATTAATCAAAGATATAACTAAGACTTAACGCAAAAGTAAGTTTTAAGCAAGTAAGAGCAAAACTAATACATCAAACAAGCTACATGTGATAATTTTAAGACAACATCAGCAACATGTCCAGAAAAGGCCCCCAGTGGAAATCAAATATAAAGGGGTCTATGTAATGCATCACATCACTGTATTGTACGTAACAGTTTCATTCTTTACAGCCTTTTTTCCCCAATCATGTTTGCAATAATGTTTAAAAGTACCAGTAATAATAATGCTGGTCCCATCCCAGAGATACAGGGATTCAATAAAACAACCAATCAAGATTAAGCACTGTTCATCAACCCCTGAGATAAAGTGACAGTTTACTAATGTATCATTCGCACAAATTTTTCCGATTACCAAACAGGAGTGTTTACTAAACATACGGTGCTCAGGAAATTAGACTAACATGAAAAAAAAAGAGTTCTAAAGACAAGCAAAAATCACATTCAATAAAGGAATCAAATGCAAAACTTTGAATACTTCATGCATATTTACAGATATGGGGGGGGGGTGTCTAAGCAAAGATGTAAGAAAAATGTGGAAAATGGTCATAGAAAAAGCTTCACTATAGCCAATAACTACATCGCAAATGACATATCAAGCTTATTTAAATCCACAGTCTTCTGTAAAACTTGGTCTCACAGCGGTATAAACCTCACTTAGACCCTTTCTATGTAAAGGACGTTTGGGCTGACTAGGGGAAGCTCTCTTATATTCTCTCATATTCTATGATAGTCTGATTGTCTTTGGTTTAATTTAATAATCTAAAACTATCATTTGTGGTCATTTATCCAACTGGTCACATGATTACAGAGGAAGAGGAGACAAGGTCTGTGTTAGACCAGATGTTCCCAAACCTTTAGGGCATACAAAAATTCTCTTTTTATAGCTCCGATTTTTGATTGTGTTGTTATCGGTGACCTGTGATGCACAGGGTTCTTTCAGCATGATGATTGTGTGAATGTGCGGAAGCAGTGGTCTCGCAAGCAGCATAATTATTTGTTTTTAGGGATGTTAAACACACTGATTAGCTCTTTGTGATTACTGTCCAGGCCTGGGCTGCAATTTCATTCATTCATCATTTATCTTCATTCCCACGTATTCCCTAATTCGGGGTCACAGGGGTCCGCTGGAGCCTAAACCAGTGCACACAGGGCAAGATGCAGCGGTACACCCTGTACAGTTCACCATCACAGGGCAACACATAGACGAACAACCACTCACACACACATTCACTCCTATGGGTAATTCTGACTCACCACTAAACCTAACGTACATGTTTTCACACTATGGGAGGAAACTATGCAAGCTCAAAGAGAACATGCAAACTCTGAACAGAAAGATCCCCAACCTGGTAATCGAACCCGGGACTTTCTTGTCGTGAGGCGACCGTGCTAACAACTACGCAACCGTGCCACCCTGGGCTGTATTTAAAAACAATAAAAAAAGAAACCACAACATTTTCAAACACTGGTGTGCAAAAAAAAGCGCTTTCAGCAGACCTTAAGGTAATATGATCTAAGGTGTACTAATCTAAGCTTGTTTTCTGAAAGTGAGTCTTAATCAGACTTATGATCTGATTCCGACATTGCAGCATATGCTATTACAGTAATAGAAAGACTAAAAGAACAGGTACTTGGTTTATTTAAACATCTTGAAATAATGGCAATTTAAAATTTCAATCAACAAAACTTTGGATATTAACATTTATATTTAAAATAAATGAGCTAAATAAAAATGGAATTTGTAACAGGCCCCTGTGACCTTAGTTGTGAATTAAACATCCTCATATGCGGTCACAACAGCAAATTTGGGAATGTCCGGTTCAGATACAACATTTACTACATGTAATTATGTGCTATAGTGATATAAGGAGAGACTTAACCAATTTTTTTCTAAATAAATTAAGTTTTGGGGTTTGCTTTTGGTAGTTACAGTTCATAATCATTTACTGCTATTGCTTTAGACAATAGCTCAACATCTACATTTGTGCAGTATATAGTAAACAAAATGTGAGTTGAGACTCAAGGTTGATCATGGCTTTAGACTGCAGTTATGCGAAGAAACATAGCAGTATATAATGTCGTGGCTAAGAAAATATGTCTTTAAAAGAATAAACATTTTGTAGCTCAATTAGATTTGGTTGTATGAAAAAAAAAAAAAAAGACTTCACTAATGAAAACAGGAATGTTGAGGCTATTCTCATCCCTTTACACTCTTGTGTTATTGCGTGACTTAAGAGGCTTTGCCTAGAATTGACCTAAAGTAGTATTCGAATACTTCATCATACTACATCAGCAACTGTATGTAACAAGAAGAAAAGTGTAGCAGAATATAAGACTGTAAGAGGAGAGTATTAATCTGGCCTGCCAGTTCTTTTCTTCGGACTTGTTTTCATTCTGGAGTCAGTCTTAAAAGTTTTGTTGTCTGCGCTTCTTGGCATCCATGGCATCGAGAATGGGTTGCCTCTTAGCCGTGTAGCGCTGCCGTAGCTCCTCTATTTCCCGCTCCATCATCGGGTCCAGAGCGCTGAGACGCATCTGCAGCTCCTCGAATTCAAGGTTTTTCAGCTGCACACATCCAAACACCCGAAAAACATGCAGTTAAACCAGAAAACAACAACAGATATAAAACCGTTTATAACAACGTGCTTGAGTAATAATAAAATATAATTTGTATAATACATTATATAAACACAAAAATATCATAATAATAATCATCATCAATTTCTGACAGAGAGCCGAGAGACATAGTCCCTCCAGCGAGTGCTAGGTCTCTCCTGGGAGGCGTCCCAGACAAATGCCAAAATCAACTCAGCTGACTTCTCTCGATGCGGAAGAGTAGCGGATCTACTCTGAGCTCCTCCCGGGTGACTGAGCTCCTCACCTTATCTCTAAGGGAGCGCCCGGCCACCCTGCGGAGAAAACTCAGTTCAGCCGCCTGTATCCAGGATCTTATCCTTTCGATCATAACCCAAAGCTTATGGTCATAGGTGAGAGGAGGTGAGCTTTACAGCTCAGCTCCTTCACTACAACCCATAAAAAAGGTGAAACAGGCTACCCAGCTATATAATATTTAATTTGACATGGATCCCAGAATAATATTTAAAAATCTAACTATATAGTAGTAAATATGTAGTAGTATTCAAAGTACAGATTCTTTTCACATTTTTATTCCAACTTACAAAATCAAAGTCTCCATCTTGTGGTACTTTCCAGTTATCAGGGAAAGCAGTCTTGGACATATGGTACGGGTCCTGCTGGTTATGATTGTAACTCTCCTGTGCTTTGTTTGAGTCCTGTTTGTCAAAGTAATCCATGAAAGACGGACGAGGGCCTTGTGTTGCTGTCGGATTTCCTATAAGGAGAATTAAAAAAAAAAAGTCATCATTTATCACATTATATAATAAACAAACTAAAATCCTATCAGTTTGGTAATCAATCATGAAAGATTAACACCCACTTCTCATTGAGCCCACATCTTCTTCCTCATCTTCCTCATCGCTGTTGATGACCATGGTGCCCAGGTCTGACTCCAGCATGGTGCTGCCGTGCTCGATCATGGTCTGAGCTCCATCACTCATGGTTCCAGTCGCTCTCATGGTGCCAGCGCTTTCTGAGCCAGACTTAACCATGGTGTGAGAGTCCACCTCTACCTCCTCCTCCTGTTACAAGATTTACGATTAAACAATAAAGAAGAAAATTCAGACATTTAAAAAAAAACAAAAAAAAATAAAAAACCACCAAGCCTACAGAGTTATCCTCCTCTTCTTCCAGCTCACGCTGCTGCTCCTGTTGTCTCTTTGCCTTCATCTCCATTGCTTCTGTGATCAGATCCCTCAGAATAGTCACTGGTTTAGCACTCATAATGAAGGGATGCTATAAAAACCACACAGGGAAAAATATTGTTGGCTGTCAGTGTGTCATGACCCGCCATTCACCTTGAAGGTGGCAATTTAAAAGCAGTAGATATTAAAGAGAACTGATTAAAATACAATTTAATAAATCAGCACTAAAAGCTTTGCTTGCTTAAAGATTAAAAGTTTACATGCAAAAGTAAACTGCGCCAGAGCAGGCCACAGAATAGCCTGATTGACAACTTCCTGTTTCAAGAAGAGGAAAAATAGGGACACAGAGCACTGCAGAGGAGGCGACATAAAACTGTGTTTAAAAAAAAAAAGACAATAGTTCTTATTCCAAACATTTAAAAGAATAAGAGAGATGCAGTGAGGCAAGTGTATCAGAAGAAGAATTGAGAGACTTTGATGGCACCCACCCCCAGACGAGGTTCAACTCAGAAGTGAAACTACATGGATGAATCTCAAACAAACAGAAAATCATATTCCTCTAAAATGATGTACTACACAAACAAGGGGCCCTTCCAAAATTGTATACTACTTAAGTGGTATGTAAATAACTACATATTTTCAGATCATTCTTATTCCCCCACTCCTGGCTTCCTGCCACATCTACATATGAGTTGTGCATTGTATCCATATTTACAATGCAAACAGGAGTAATAGATCATCAAGGAGGTTTGTACATTATATAGTTCAGAAGTCAGACAGTATGCACTTTAAACACCTGTAACAGTTGTGTAGCTGTGGCTCTTTGCTCTGGATTCTTCACTAAACACTTCTTAACGAAGTCTGTGAAATCGTCACTCCACAACTCTGGTTTCCGGAATGTTGGTGGTGGATTTGTTGGAATCATAAAAATGGCCTAAATTAGAGAAATACAATAAACAAAAGTTACCATCATCATCTTAACATTGTTGATCTAAAAGTGTGTAATGTGTACACTTTACTCACTCTCATCGGATGAATGTCTGCATATGGAGGTTTGCCTTCTGCCATTTCTATAGACGTGATACCCAGCGACCAGATATCTGCCACACAATTATAGCCGATCTCCTGAATCACCTCCGGGGCCATCCAGAAGGGTGTGCCAATCACAGTGTTCCTTTTAGCCATTGTGTCCTTTGGGAGTCAAATAAACACAACTGGGATAAATATAATTTAAACTGCTACCTGACGATATAAATGGGTGAACACTTACAGTAAGCTGCCCAGCCACTCCAAAGTCTGCCAGTTTAGCATGTCCTTCAGTATTCAGGAGAATATTCCCAGCTTTGATGTCTCTATGAATCTTTCTCATGAAATGCAGGTACTCAAGACCTTTTAATGTGGATTTAAGGATGGTAGCAATCTCGTCTTCTGTGAGCTGGACAAAATAATTATGTCATTATCATTATTTCCATGTTAGACATAAAGTAATACATGATTTTATTAAGCTTCCAAATGACCAGAATGTATTATACATACTGTTTTGTTACGTAACCGGATAATATCAGATACAGAGCCAGCACCGCAATACTCCATCACAATCCACAGGTCTGTGTTTTTAAAATAACTACCATAGTATTTCACTACATAGGGACTAGAAAGAGAGAAAAAATAATTTTATTAATAACATCAGTTAAGAAAATGATAGATGGTCAGATGTTTCTGCCCTTTCTATTAGCAGAATCCAACATTTTCCTATAGACATCAACTGGATTTTTGGGTTTACACAGTGTAAAGAAAGAGTCTCCTTAAGTTCTCCTGCGATGACCGACAAACAAGAAAACCATTAGAAGCCAATGACTCAAATAGTGTGAGAACGAATCAGTTGGACAAAACAGCAAGAAATTAAACTTTCTGAATTACGTAAGCAAAATAAGTGTTCATGTGTCACTGCTGCAGGGTATTTGCTGATAGCTGCTGTTTAGCAGGAGAACGTAGGGTACTCAATGAATCACAGATTGATGACGCATGGGATTTATGTTCATAAAGACAAGCAACAAATGAAAACTATTAAATAATTAAATTATTTCATATAAAAACCTAGTACAAGTTAATATATAGTGGCTGTAAACACATTTGTTCATTAAGATCATGAGTGATGCTGCTGCAAGGTCAAAAGAGGTAACAGACTCAATGTTCACCTGTCACATTGTTGCATAATAGAGATCTCCTTTATGATCTCCTGTAGGTCTGACTCCACAGGAACCTGCTTAATGGCCACCACTTGGCCTGATTCTTTATGGATTGCTTTAAATACACTTCCATAAGACCTGAATAAACAGAGGAGCAGTTAGAATCCATGTTTGGTCATCTACATAAAGTCTACCTGTGAAAAGTAAAGTTTCACATTACCCTTCTCCAAGTTTTTCAAGAACGTCAAAGACTTCCTCTGGTTGCTTGGTTAAACTGTCTTCACTGAGCTTCTTCAGTTTACTGTCAAGACACATACAAGTTTAAAGTATGCAATTTTATAACACTGTCAAAGATAACTATTATTATAAATTTGACGTGTGCTTGGAAGTCTATCTATCTATTTATTTAGTTTTTTCCTTCTTTCTAATACAAATTTATTTAGCAGGGAAAGGGATGAAAAAACAAATTATTCTATCATCTATACCCGCTTATTCCTTAATTCAGGAACATGGGGGTCTGCTGGAGCCTAATGTCAACAGACTGTCACAGCCCCTCCTTAACACCCACACTTGTTCAACTCAATCCTATGGGCAATTTAGAATCACTTATCTAATGTGTTGCCCTGAGATGGACTGGCGACCCGTCCGGGGTGTACCCCCGCCTCTTGCCCTATGTGAGTTGGGATAGGCGCAGCAGACCTCGCGACCCCGGATTCGGGAATAAGCGGGTAAGAAGATGAATGAATTAATGAATGAATGAATATATTAAACATCAGGCGGTGCTCTGGCGCAGTGGATAGCACGGTTGCCTCACAACAAGAAGGTCCCAGGTTCTATTCCTGCGCTGGGGATCTTTCTGTGTGGAGTTTGCATGTTCTCCCGCTTGCGTGGGTTTTCTCCTGGTACTCCAGTTTCCATTCAGTCACAATTCTCCCACAGTCCAAAAAAACCCCCATGCAGATTAGGTCGATTGGTGAGTCTAAATTCCATAGGAGTGAATAAGTGTGTAAGTGGTTGTTTGTCTAAGTGTTGCCCTACAATGGACTAGCAACCCGTCCAGGGTGTACTCCTGCCTCTTGCCCTATGCGTGCTGGGAGAGGCACCCCCGTGACCCCGAATTAGAGAATAAGTGGGTAAGAAGATGAATGAATGAATATTAAACATCACTCATTTTCCCATCTTCTTCTTCTCCACACTACCCTGTCCGCTACATCTGCCTCTTTCACCCCAACTACCTGCATATCTTCCTTAACTACATCCATAAACCTCCTCTTTGGTCTTCCTCCTGCCCGGGACCTCCATCCTCAACATTCTTCTACCAATATAAATCACTCATTTCCCCATGTATTAATCCCTGCTTTATGTCATTTTACATCTAAATAATCTGATTAGGGCAGCGCGGTGGCGTAATGGATAGCACGGTCACCTCACACCAAAAAAAGTCCCGCGTCGGGTATCTTTCTGTGTGGAGTTTGCATGTTCTCCCTGCGCTTGCATGGGTTTCCTATGGGTACTCCGGTTTCCTCCCACAGTCCAAAAACATATACATTAGGTCGATTGGTGATGATAAATTGTCTGTAGGAGATCTTATATATCTTATATATCAATATAATACGATAGACAGAATAATAAGTGCTGTTTAGTTTATTTACAGATAATTTAGCCATAAACAGTATTCAAAGTTAGGCAAATAGAACAAGTCTCATCTTTAATTATTCTAGATTTATTTTTATTTTCACTGCAATAATGTATCAAAGCTGTCTAGTGATCCTACGCTGATTAATTCATTTACTCAAGACACTAGCATTAGCGTTAGCATGCAGCTTGTTTTGCAACAAAATGACAAGCTAACACTCCAGCAGTTTTAAATGAATTCCTTTACTCTCCAGCCCGTAATTCCTAGTTAAATAAAGTGATCATAAATCAATATATATCATTGCTATTTTAAACGTTAATCCTATTTGCCGTTAGCTTAGCTGATTAGCTATCAGTAGCGACTTAACTAAGCTTTAACAGAAACAGCTGCTTTGCGGCCTAGTGTTAGCATTTAGCAGCTAGCATTATCATTAATAACAAGTCTTACTTTTTAGGGACCGGCTGCTCCATCTCGCTGAAATAAAGACTAAATAAATAAGGTCTATTGTTAACCAAGCAAATATAAAAATAAATAAAAAAAAACTAATAAAAATAGAAAGACCGCATGACTTCCGTTAACATTTCACTTCATCCTCCTCCTCACAGCCGTGTACGTTAACCACACTGCTGTTACCATTAGAGACTACAATATAAAAGTCCCCCAGGCACTCTTAAATTAGAGTAAATATTTAATTACCTGTTATGTTTTTTTAACATAAATCTAAAATCAATAACCCTCATGGCACCCCTTTTTATTTTTATGGGCAATTTAGAATCATCAATCCTTCTAATGTACATGTTTTTGGACTGTAGGAAGAAACTGGAGTACCTGGAGGAAACCCATGCAAGCACTGGGGAACATGCAAAAGAAAGATTCCCGGACCTTCTTGTTGCGAGGCAATCGTGCTAACCACTATTCCACCATACCGCTCTACACTAACTATATATTATAGATAGATAGATAGATAGATAGATAGATAGATAGATAGATAGATAGATAGATAGAAAGATTATTGATGTCTTTGCCTGTGAGTTTATTTTTAAAATGTTCTACTGTACCATGAAACAGCGAAAGCATGTAAGTGGAT
Source organism: Pseudolaguvia tuberculata (assembly GCA_026260255.1). Lineage (NCBI taxonomy): Eukaryota > Metazoa > Chordata > Actinopteri > Siluriformes > Sisoridae > Pseudolaguvia > Pseudolaguvia tuberculata. The sequence goes on from JAOTRA010000022.1 coordinate 2,468,606, forward strand.
CTCTGTAGAAGGAGAGGGATGGACAAGCGTGTGTACGAGGGAGAGGGAGAGTGTGAGCGAGAGAGAGAGAGAGAGAGAGAGAGAGAGAGAGAGAGTGGGAGAGGGAGGCCCATGGGGTGAAAATCAACATGACACACAAGTAGCACATTGCGGACACCCCATCAGAGAAGACAAGACATAAAGCAGCAGATACACTTTACTAATAATATTCCCATGGTTCTTATGGAGGAAGCACACACAGGCTGAGTGTGTATCAGAGTGTGTATCAGAAGAACGGTGTTGTGTCAGAAAGGCTACCTTGGCACGGTGGTTAATGAGTTCAGCTGTGAATTATGAGTCTTGACCCTGTGCAGGTCATAAAGGGCCAGGACCCCATGTCCTTCAGCCCTTCGTCTGGCTCGAACGGTAACAGCCAAGTGACTTGGGACGACAGTGAAAGCTTTCTGGATAGTGTCGGTTCTAGTAAAAAGCCTAAACCTGTAAGTCTTTTTTTTTTTTTTAATCTTTTAACTAACGTTTCTATAGTGAGCTTTAATAATTCATATCTTGACATTTTCCTCTCACCTTTTAAATGTTAACATTGTGCATATCTTTCACCCCTCTTCCCCTCTTTCTATTTTTATATCTCTCTTTTGCTTGGATTTCTATTCATTGTTATATTATTCAGTTGATATTCTTAATGCAAGTGAACGGGCCTTAAATATGTTTGAAATCTGGGATAGGCTCCAGCTGACCCCCGTGACCTCGAACTAGGGATTAAGCGGGTAAAAAGATGAATGAATGAATGAATGAATAAATGAATGAATGAATGAATGAATGAATGAATGAAATCTATGTATCGGATGTTAAATAGGCATCAGACAGTTCAGTCATGTTGTTTCCTAATACTGTTTGAGTCAAATATGATAGAAAGAGTGATGAGACAGACAGACACCATTACAGATTGGGGGTATAAAGGTGAAAGAAAGAGAAAGAAAAAGAGAGAGAGAGACTGATTGAAAAAGCCTGATAAGTAATGAAGGTTAAGGTGAAGAGATTATTCCATATAAGCTGCAGCATGTGCATGGTCACGTCACATGGACTATTCCTGATATCCAGTACACTAATGCTATCATAAGCATATTGCAGTGCAGATATATGCATGATGTAACTGTGAAAATGCTGACAATGGATACATTATAGAATAGTTTGTATAAGTAAATACTGTATATGACATAATGCATATAAATACTATACAGTTTTTATGTACTTTACAACTACACAAACTTTATTTACTATTTATAAATAGATTACCTATAAATAGATGTTTCCATCTATTGTCTATACCCACGTATCTGTAATCAGGGTCACGAGTATCTGCTGGAGTCTTGGACAGGTCGCCAGTCCATCACAGGGCCACCAAGAGACAAATAACAAAACACACTCATGCCTATGGGCAATTTAGCATCACCAATTTACTGAACTTACTCAGTTTTGTATTGTAGGAGGTAACCAGAGTACCTTCAGTAAACCCATGTAAGCATGTGGAGAACATGTAAACTCGGCACAGAAAGATATGTTTTCCATACATGATTCATCCATTCATTCATTCATTCATTCATTCATTCATTCATTCATTCATTCATTCATTCATTCATTCATTCATTCATCTTCTAACCTGTTTATTCCCTAATTCTGGATCATGGAGGTCTGTTGTAGCCTATCCCAGCCACATCGCGCCCATGTTTAGACAGAAGCACATCCTAAAGTCTTTGTATCTGCAGCTGAAACTCATGTCTGTGTGTTTTAAAAGTGTCTTTATTAAAAGGGCAAATAGTTTGAACTATGAATATCAGCATACAACAGAACCCCAACACCAACCAGTATAAAATACCAGCACAGGAATGTTCTGTTCTTTCTCCAGAACATAATCCAGGCATAGCTGCGATCCTTTGTTGACAACTGATATATCACAAATAATGCCTATGAATAAATAAGGCATGTGTGTGTTGGTGATTTGTATACATCCAGCGTTGGCATATTATAAATCTGCATTGAATTAATGTAAAGTAAAAATATATGATTTCACTAGATATCTAACAAATTTGAAAAACACGCAATGAGAAAGACCAGGGTTCAATTCCTGGCACCACCAAGCTACCACTGTGAGCCCCTAAGCAAGGCCCTTAACCCCCCAATTACTCAGTTGTAAGTCAGATAAGGGCATCTACCAAAGGCTGTAATTGTAATTGTAATTTCTTGAAATATGTTTTTCAAAGGGTCCTGCAAGACGAGCCAGGAAGGTGGAGGGAGGCATATTTTTTGTAAGTAAACTCAAAAATCAGACCAAACATTATAAATGTCAATCTTATATTAAATTTACACAAAATGCACAGTAGCTCTTTGGCGAATTCTAAACAACCATAACACATATGCCTTATAAGACAAATAGGAAAGTGTATTTTTTTATACAAAAAGAAGACTAATAAATAACTAAAAATAACCTTTACATCATCTCCCCCACTTCCCAGACATTAGACATTATCTGTAGGTACTATTGTGTTATAAGCTCTGGGACACCATTAGAGTACACATTAAGGGTTGAAATATAAGCAGAAGGTAAACTCATAGGCAAATCCTGTCATAGTCAGGCAGAAAAGCACATGTCACAAGAAAAAAAAGGGGAAAATCAAATGTGTTAAATTTACAGATGGTGATGAGCTGCACGATATTGAAGAAAAATGTGATATTTAATATGTAAAAAATTACAAAATCAACATGTGCTTCTAATTTACTAAATTGTGGTGCTAAATCAGCAGCAGCAGCTGCAGATCTCTGCAGCATATCAAGATTATCTCACCATAAAAACTTTATAGCTTGATTATCTTGCCAGATATTTTACTTTCCGCATATATATATATAGTGCAGCACTATTTACTATGCTTAGTTATACTGTTTGCTTGTTTTACAGAGGATCATTTTTTTTAAACGTAAATCTCAGGTTAGCAAATTACAGCTATGTTTTAAATGCCACACATTGGACAGTGCTCTGTAAGGTGTTATGATGCCTACAGCTAAATCCAATTATCCACTCTGAGCTGCCTTTAAGGCCCTCAGTATCTTTAACCCTATAAACTATTGTAAAATCTTGTTCTACCAATCCATTGACCCTTCCATGAACCCTGCCCTTCTCTCCAGTGCAGTTTTTCACCCCGTCACATATCCTCTCATGTTATGTGGTCTATCCTTTTCACATTCCCTATTTCTGGCAACATGCAACTGCTGGATGCTATGAGGCTCGTGTTCTTCTGGGTCACTTAACAGAGTCTCTTGGTAGCCTCATTCAGTCTTCTGCAGAGACACTACATATGTGTTTGTGTATGGTATGTGATGGTCACACCATCAAGTTCCAGTCATTCATACAAGACTTAAAGGTACTTACACGCAAAATGTACTGTTTAGTAGCAAGATTGATAGAAATGTGTGCGGAACACTGACACATAATCTGAGCACTCCTAGGAGATCGCACTGGGATGAGGGGTGAAACAGAGAGTTCGTAGTACAACATTTTATAGGGCTTACAGAAATAATTAACATTAGAGTTAAATATTTAGTAAAAAGACAATAGCTTTTAAAATAAACTTTGGAAATGTCACTAAATCTGAATTCTTTGCTTATCGGTGTTTACAGATCAATTAAATCTTAAGGTTTGAGTTATCAACAAGATAGGAGGAGGAGCTGAAGATGGCAGAGCTGAAGATGTTGAGGTTTTTATTGGGAGTGACGAGGATGGACAGGATTAGAAATGAGTTTATTAGAGAGACGGCGCATGTAGGATGATTTGGAGACAAAGGGGGGATCTAGGTTCAGATGGTTTGGACATGTGCAGAGGAGGGACATGCAGTATATTGGTGGAAGAATGCTGATCGAGGTACCGAGCAGGAGGAAAAGAGGAAGACCAAGGAGCAAGTTTATAGATGTGGCGAGGGAAGGCATGCAGGTAGTTGGGGTGAAAGAGGTAGATGTAGAGGACAGGGTAGTGTGGAGAAGAGCGATCCGCTGGGCAACTCCTAACGAGAGCAGACAAAAAGGAGAAAAAGAAGAAGATCCAAGGTTTTCATGTCATTTAAAATAATTGTTCTATAATAATAAAGTTCAGTCCGTAGTAATGTTTCTTTACTTGAAATGGATTTGGTTTTTATGCAGAACAATCTTGAAAACCTTATTATTAATCTTATTATCAGAATTGTATATGCTGTTAAATGTAAAAGATGTAAAATGTATTAAACTCTACATTCCCTATCTAGCCAAAGCCAGAGAACGCAGTAACCATAGCCGTGTCCTCTCGGGTGCTGTTCCGCACAGAGAAAGAGCAGCAGGTGTTTGAAGAGAAAGGAGTGGAGGAGTATCTCAAATATCAGGTGGAACACGAGAACGAGCCTTTATCTCCTGGACCAGCATTTCCATTTGTTAAGGTACTAAATAGAGTTTAGACCTTAAACCCATTGTTGTATAAAAAGAATTTCTATTAAATTTATTCATAACAATCTTGATCTTTTTGTTTGTAATTAATTCTTGATTGTCCTTAAAATGTCTTATGCATTTCATAATAACATTTAATTTTTATGAATAAGTTCAGTAAATACCTGAATTTGGGGTGAGAAATCTGCTGTATTTATCTGTTTATTTATACTATATTTTTTTAAAATAAAGACATGAAACAGAAAAATGTAAGAGAGAAGCAGAAACAGAGAGAGATAACACTAAAAGTATGTAAGGATAATTTACATAGTATTAAAGTGCTAGCAATGATAGCTAAGGGCTGACTGAAAATCTGGCAGATACTTTTTGCCCATTCATTCATTCATTCGTTCGTTCGTTCGTTCGTTCGTTCGTTCGTTCGTTCGTTCGTTCGTTCATTCATTCATCTTCTAACCTGTTTATTGCTTAATACGGAGTCTCAGGGGTCTGCCATATCAGCCCACATTGGGGCAAAAGGTAGGAGTACACCCTGGACAGGTTGCCAGTTCGTCACAGGGCCACACACACTCACACTCACTTCTACAGGCAACTAACAATCATAAATCAATCTAACGTACATTTTTTTGGACTGCGAGAGGAAACTGGAGTACCTGGAGAAAACCTACGCAAGTACGGCAGAACATGTAAACTCAGCACAGAAGCAAACCCGGGATCTTCTGTGCAGGCACAACATGTAAACTTAGCACAGAAGCAAACCAAGGATCTTCTTCTGTGCAGGCAGAACATGTAAACTCAGCACAGAAGCAAACCCGGGATCTTCCTGCTTGACTGTGCATAATTAGGTGACGATGCTGATGTCTTTTTAGCATTATAATGTATTTTAGCATTATAATGTATTTTCCAAGCAGACCGGCCAGGAGAAAGCCTATCAGCAGCCCATTTGTTCTTTTCTTGATTGACATTAAGCTGACCCAATCTCCACTTTGGGCCTGTGCATGTGGCAGTATGTATCTCTCAAAATGAAGAAAAATGCAAGAGACATGGACAGGAATTGCACAAAAAAAGAAACGCAGACTCTGAAAACGACATGCCAAGATGATTGTTTTATCCCAGTCCAGTCCTGAGGACAGCATAAAAAAAAGGAGTGAGCCAGAATGTGACACAAATATAAAAACTTCCTGTTTACCAAAAGAGTCAATGTCCATGGTTCCTCTTTTTATACATACACACGTTACCATATAGATTTTATTGTCTGTATTGCTTGTACTGTACATATTGTGTACTGAAAACATTTACACTATTATGCTATTATCTCAAATGTATTTTTTTTCAGGCCCTGGAGACAGTTAATTCACAACTGCGAGAGCTGTACCCTGACAGTGAGGAGCTGTTTGACATTGTTCTGGTGACCTACAATCATGCCCATGTAGGAATAAGACTAATTAACACTATCAACCATCACAGTGAGTGTTCTTTCATCTACCCTTGACCTTAAAGGCAGGGTAGGTGATTTGGTTCAAAAACATTTTTGATTTGCTGGCCACACCTCAGTATCACTCATTAATTTAACTGTATTTGTACTGTATATTTTTTAGAAGGTGTAGGACCTTCAACCAATCAAACAATTCTGTCCAAATATTATAATACAATTTCCTACATGCCTATTTATTTGTGTATCTCTTTGGACCTTTTTCCATGAAAGTAGGATACATAATCAGCCAGGGATGCCAGATTAAGAATTATCCTATTCAATTGTGTAGTTTTCATTTAGATTGAGCGTGTAGAAAATATGGTGGTTTTAAAACATTTTATCAGCTAATTATTTAACAAAACCAAAAGTATCAAAATCACAACTTTTGTTACGTTTATGGATGTACAGTTATTAATCTATCTGGCAACCCAATTATTAGAGTGTTCCATGTACTGTGGAAAAGAAGGCATGTTAAATACAAAGTGAGCAATTACAATTACCATTGCAGCATTTCGCAGACGCTATTATCCAGAGTGACTTACAACTGATTAATTGGGGGTTAAGAGCCTTGCTCAGGGGCCCCCAGTGATGGCCTGGTGGGCCCCAGAGCCACCATTTCCCACTAACACAAATACTTATGACATTTGCAAACTATTTCAATTTCTAAGCAACATGTGTCACCTGAACTAACCTCATTCAGTTAGAATCACATGAAGAGCAGGAATCACTAATTAAAATGTTGAACTCATTCGTTTATTTTTTGAATTTTGTGCAAACTATGTCTGGAGGCTTTCCATGTTTGTGACAAACATGAAACACAACACAACAAAGCTCCCAGACCTCACAGCTGCATCAACTTTGCCGACCTTAGTTCACTCTCACAAACTCTGGTAGGATGTCATGAAATGAAAACGACCTTTTATGTTTTGAATAAATAAATTGCTAAACAGCAGGAGTCAAAATACTGACTGAGAACCAGCTTGAGAAGCAGGAAATAACAGCACAGACGTTCACACACATGCATTTCAATACATGCTAGTGAGAGTTGCATGAAAAAGACTTCAAAATAAACACCCATAGCCAATCCTGATCTAAAGGATGCTTAAAGGCCCTCCTACCTGACCCATGAGCCACTGTCACACAGTCACACCAGACAACCCAGTGTTGTCTGGAACAGAATAAAGATGTAAACAACAACTTGAATAGAAATTATTAAAAGGAAACACAAAAATTGATGAAATTGATAACATAAATGTAATCATTCATTCACTATATTTATATTATAGGCTGTCTAGTATCAATAACTAGATGCACGAGAATTGAAATGTTACACATAAAAATGTTTTTTCAGCATGTCCACTGTAATCGATCACAGGGCCATTTAAACATACACTCTATTTCATACAGTGGTCTTGTATCCATTTTGATGCAGTTTAAGAACTAGTTCCTAGTTTCCCATCCAATCGAATCCTTGGATGTCCTTTGTACAGTACAGCATCAATTAGTATAGTAGCTAAAAGACTAAAAACACAATGTCTACTACAGAGGACATAGATCCCTATGTGGGGTCTCAGGAGAATATAACTTTGGTTCACCATCCAGCAACATCCTGCTCCAGTCCCTACTGTTGAGGCTCTGATAGGTTTCTGTTCATCCTGGGGGATAATTCAAAAAGCCAACACACAGCATGCTGTCCTGGCTTCATTTTTAACACACTCACTGTCATCGCCATTCTTTCACGTGTTTTATATTATACACTACGTTTAATTACCATAATTGCATTTAAACCAAACCCACAAGATAAAATTGAAAATTTGAAAGTTGGAAATTAGAAAAACTCCCGCTCTAGTGTTTATTTAATATACGCTTACAGTTTATTTTAATAAAACTGGTACAGTTTTGGTTGTAGTGAAATTTGCAGTTTTAATTGGGTTTCTTACTAAAAATACGTTTCATCCTCAAAACGCAGAATGCCACACTGTGATGCGAGACCGTATTACATTGTGTTTTGTATAGTGCCGATGGTTTTGATGGTGTTAATAGTGGCATTAAGAGGTGTATCAGTCGGGTATGTCCCCATTAAAGGTGCATGTACCAAATACACCGCCTGCCACTTCTATATACATAATAAAAGTTTTGCCAAACTGTTACCACAATGTTCTAAGCATGAAGTTGTATTGAATGTTATAGAAAGTATGTTGTAGAATGCACTGGTCACGTGTGTTGTAATGCAAGTGTCTATTGTTGTAATGTTTCGTGTTCAATTTTTATTATTAATTATTAACATTTATAAATTTTTTTAGTATAATTATTTTCTGTTTCAGGTAAGACTGGAACTATATTTAATCCTAGTTTCTTGGTAACTGCCTTGTTCACTTGGTAAACCTGAAGCAATGTCGTATCTAATTTAAAAAGTTCATGGTGTTCAATCTAATTTGGAACATTAACTACTTCACTTGCCAGTGATACATGCTGATGACTTCTCCTTGTGTGTGTGTATGTGTGTGTGTTTGGACATCACGTAACGTAGCTTTAGCTGGAGGAGTCTGTCCCACAAACATTGCTTATCATAAAGTATAAGACCATGATCTCATCACAAATACTCTGTAGAACAAAATCTTTTAAAAGGTATTTCAACAAATAAAGTAATTAATTCATTGATTTTCTAACCCACCTACTTCCTAACTTGTGGTCACAGGGGTTTGCTGGAGTCTATCCCAGTGTACATAGAGCGAAAGGCAGAGGTACACCCTGGACTGGCTGTCAGTCCATCGCAGGACCACATATAGACAAATAACCACACACACACATTCACTCATTTTGTCAGAAAAGGTGGGTGGAGCAGGATCGGGGAAAAACACGAACAAGATTTTAACTAAAAAAATACAATGAACAAGACGTGACGTGACAGGATCGCAAACTTGAGCGGGAACTTGAGCATGAAAAAAAAAAAATCCATTCAGGGCAAAAGGGAAAAAGGCGAGATGATCCAACAACCCCTAGGAGAAAGCTGCCGGCTTATAAAAACGTGAAAATCAGTGCTCGACTAGATTCAGCTTCGCACGCGCCCCCGGCAGCGCGCTGGGGACGCTCCTCTCAGAGGAGTGCGTGACACATTTAGGCAATACAGAATCATTAATCAATCTTGTTGTCTGTGGACTGTAGGAGGAAACCGGAGTAACCTTTGCAAGTATGGGGATAACATGCAAACTCTGCACAGAAAGACCCCCCCCACAAATCAATTGTAATTAATCATTCATTAATTTTAAGAGCATAGAACTTAAGCATGGCTAATAATTAATGATTGAAGTTTTATGATTTTTGTGCTACATTTACAAATTCTATTATTACCAGTCCCGGTAAGGCGATAATTACATTATATGATATGTTTAACAAACTACATGTGAAATTTATTTATTGAAAATCATTTATTCCAATTTGTCAAATTGAAACAAACCCATTCCTGAGTGTTTTGATGGAGTCTGAAACTCTCCTAATAACACCATGGTCACAGCCCCACATTTCATTACTACAAAGAGTTATAGAACATTACTTATTCATCCACTGGGAGTTCAGCTGTAAGTGTAGCTTACCGCAATGCTTCATTAATAATAAGGCAGCAATGTATGTAACCACTTAAGAACCTACATTAGTTATGTAACTAGTTACATAAGGAACAGAACAGCTAATATTTAGGCTAAATAGTCTTAAATACAGAATTAATAACTGTATACACCTTCTTTTTTTTTCAGATCTGTTCATTGAGCGATTCTGTATGACAGGAGGCAGTAGCCCGATTGGCTACCTTAAAGCGTGGCACACAAACCTGTACCTGTCAGCTGACCCGAAAAAAGTGCAGGAGGCACTGGCTGAGGGTAAGGAACGAAACTGCACTAAAGACTGGTTAGATTCAGAAAGCATAGGTTTGCTGCAATTGAACATATTTTTTTAAGATTGACATTCAATATATTTTACAATACAAGTCAAATATTTAAATTATAAACGCTTAGCGGTGATTATATTACCCAAACCCTAACGCTGTACTTTTTTTAATCTCTGTGGAATATAAGCAATATTAAGCAGAACTGTTTACTAAATTATCTGATAAGTGTAGCTTGTTACAGTTAGCTATAATATAACACAAGGCTGGATGTAATGTACAGTTACAGTTTTTTAGACAGGTGTTATTTATACAGGTAATGAACTGTGATTATAAGAGAGTCTCCTAAAGAGTATACTATACTAACCTATATCTATACTATAGACTATAAAGGAAGAGGTGGCTTGGTAGTTAAGGTGCTGGACTGTTACTAGAAAGACTGGGATTCGATTCCCAGCTCCACCACTTTGGACCCTTGAGCAACGCCCTTAACCCTTAATTGCTCTATTGTACATAGGAGATAACTGTAAATCGCTTTGGATAAGGGCATCTGTGAAATGCTGTAAGTGTAAATGTAGATCAATCTTTTTTTCAGTGGGAACAACCAATGAATTCCTAAGGCTTTTAAAGTTTTCTAATATGTAGAACAAATATTTTCAAAAATGTTATTACTATATAAACCGTTATCACCAGCAGGGGTTGAACATTGTAGTGAGGGACAGTATGACACTCGGGCAGAATAAATATGTTACAGTGATATTTTTAGCTTGTAATAGGAGAGGTAACTTATCAGTGGTTCTGAAACGAAGTGCCACATAGCCAGCTGTTCAAGGTTATCCTACATGCTATGCCACTGTTATATCAGAAGAAAAAGAAATGCTTTACTCATCATACTGTCACTATAAGACTTGTTAATGATTAAAAGGTACTGAATGTTTATAGTATGACTATTGCAATTATTAGTCGTTGTTTAAAACGTGTAAAATGTATTCATTCATTCATTCATTCATTCATTCATTCATTCATTCATTCATTCATTCATTCATTCATTCATTCATTCATTCATATTCTTACCCACTTTTTCCTTAATTCGCGGTCATGGAGCCTAAATAAAAATAATATTTATTATGCCTAGTGATTTTCTCTTTACAGCTACACTCTAAACTACTTTGGTACTTCTATGTCTTCCATTGTTTGTTTTTTACTTCAGGCCCTATGTCAGGTTTTTCTTGCATCATCTGAATCACGTGATTGCAAACAAGCTATTACAGCTTTGCTTGTAGATGTCATGGATTCTATAGACTTTTCTTTATACTGATTCTTATCTGTCTTGGTTTGTTTTCCTTTTAGGCATTGCCGCTGCCACCATGTTTATGCCTGAGAAGCAGATAGACGTTTCAGAGACACAGCTGAGAGTAGCATTTGATGGTGATGCTGTGCTCTTCTCAGATGAGTCGGAACGAATATTTAAAGCTCATGGCCTGGATAAATTCTTTGAGCATGAAAAGGAAAATGAAAACAGGCTACTTGATCATGTAATTAATTTCTTATTACTTGAATTGTATTTATGCAGGCCTTGGTTGTCATCATCAGCTACTTTGCTGCTAATATTTGTATTTTGGCATATTATTGAAGGTAAACCTTTCATGTGGGTCACTTTATAGGTGTGCAATTACTGAGTGTAGCTCATCTACCAATCTGCTCTCTCTCGGTTACACATACAACCAAGCAGAAGACATTAACACAGCTGCAAGCAATAGATGCCAGAAATGTACAATAAAGAACAAACATACATTAAATCATGGGTACCAATTTATCCAATTATTTAACCAAAAAACATAAAGCAAAAAAATAAAATACTATTACACAAGAGCATCATATAACATCGATATTATATTCTTTACAGAACATAAGGAATTTTAAAACCTTAAGATTGTTGAACATTTGCTACAGTCCATCCATCCATCCATCCATCCATCCATCCATCCATCCATCCATCCATCCATCCATCCATCCATCCATCCATC
>JAOTRA010000022.1:2518354-2530227 GCA_026260255.1 Pseudolaguvia tuberculata
CACACACACACACACACACACACACACACACACACACACACACACACACACACACACACACACACACACGCTTGTAATAAACAACTTCAAGAAACCATCCTGAACCAGAGCATCATTGCTCCAAATGACTTTTTAGACAATGGTTGCTTCGTATCTAGATGTAAAAAAACTATCAGCATGATCTTTATAAACAAGGACAGTCATTAGAACATACAAGGAATTTATCTGCGAGTGAAGATTCTTAAGGACACAAAATACTGGATTAAGGACAGACTGCTGTTTAAAATACCTTATTCTACAACAAAAAAACCAACAAACTATGTCCCAATAAAGGATACACTGCTACAAGTAAATGAATTAATTAGCCTTAGTGTAAACCCTGTTTTAAACCGCCATCAGAATGATCTTAAACCATCAGAATAAAAATATAATCGGCATTTTTTTTTAAAAGGTTTCCTAGTTGCCCAAGTATAGCAATGGTTTTCTGAAACCTGGCAAATAAATTCATTTAAAAAAACAGGGTTATTTCTTTATCCAATCACTTAAATTATGATGCAGGCGGTGCGTTAGTAGCATGCAGTGGCCACTCCAGGTCCAAAATGGTGCTATTCTTATAATAATGAATGAATAAAAGTTCATCGGTTAACATGCAGGTTCTTACATTGAATTATGCGTCGGCATTACTCACCGATCCACTCTCGCAGTGTATTCTGGTCTTATGCCGGATAAAAGAGATGGCTGTGACACAGCAGCGTCCGGACACTACCAACTCTACCACGCTCATCACAATCAGCGGCACCCACAGGATCAGAGTGGTTCCCTGAGAGGAAGGAGAAAGAGAAAGCTTTCAGCACGCGTGCCCACACATCATAAGAGTTTCCAATATGTGACAGCACCAATTTCAGGCATAGTGCTAACAATCAGCTCTCTGGGATTTGGCAATAAGATGTGCCCTGAAGAAGAGGGAATCATTTCACAGTGATGAAAAAGACTCTTGAAGTGGTATGCAGGAGCTGCTGAGTGAGATTTAACAACTAGAAGATGTCAGGATCAAATCGCAGGCAGAGGGTTTTGCTGTGCATGTTCTCCCTGTGCTTGCATGAGTTTATTTCCGGGTACACTGGTTTCCTCCCACAGTTTAAAAACATTACTTCTAAATTGCCCATAGGAGTGACTGTCAGAGTGTGTGTGTGTGTCTATGTGTGGCCCGGTAACGGATTGGCAACCTGCCCAGAGTGTACCCCTGCCTTCCGCTGTATTTGCACAGAGATAGGCTCCAACAAATCCCCATGACCCTGAATTGGGTTAGAAGGTGAATGATTGAAACAGTTATTGATGTTGTACTTCTTATTCCAAAGCTTTGACTTTACTGAGCTGCACACCAGGCCGTCTCCTCCTCCTTACCTGACATTATTGTCTGATCTCACCATTACTGTTGGAGCTGAATGAAGAGATAACTCACATTCAAGAAAATGTGGCACTTAATCCAGTAGCAAAATGGAAATTAATCTGGAATAAGAAGATTGAAATCGCATGCGTTTGTGATGGTCTTGTGTCCACACAATTTTGCCAGTCTAGTGTAAATAAATAAATAAGAAAAAGCTTTATATTCATTATTATTCTGTTCCCAACAAATATAATCATAAGTGCGTCTTCATCATCATCATCATCACCTTTCCCCCAGGTACCCCATGTATTATTCCCCCATGTCTACTTCATCTAAATTAGTTTACAATTATGTTCCAGATTAAAGAAAGACTAATCATGTATTTACCTTAAATCTACCAGCTACATAAGGTTCCTATGATATTATATCATTTCTGTTTGATGGTCATTTTTAAAATGAATTAAAAAATCTTGTATTTCCATGAGTGGAAAGTTTTAGTGTTGGACTGAACTGTAACTCACATAAATGCGTGTGGGGTCAAAAGGGCACTCAAAAGTGATGCTGAAGTAGCTCATGTTGTCGGGTAAGTGGCAGTGGAGCAGAAGACCTCTGGTGCCGTTAATTAACGTCCAAACCAAAGCAACCAGAAGTCCGACCACTGAAGCGGCAGCCAACACGCCCCCTACTGCACTCAGCATGCATACACACCATGTCTGAACAAACAACAGGTATTACGGTACAAACAAATCAATATCACACACACACGCAAACAGTTGCCTTTTGGCCTTTTGGATAGGCTACAGCAAACCCACTTAACACGGGAATAGACGGGTTAGAAGATAAATGAATGAATGACTTGACCATGAACAAAGGTAACTGATAAAGTTAATATAGTTATTATAGGAAATAAATATTAATAAAGAAAACTTTGTAATGTTTAATTATTCTCGGATGTGCAAACCAAAGGCAATGGCGGTATCTCTTCTTGAGATAACAGGAATGAGAGGGGAAGCAGAGAGGAACAAGAGTCTCACATGAGAAGTGACACCAGCATGTGATCTTAACTGCTTTTAATTAAGTGCAAACCTTGTATTACTAGAATTTTATTAAAATATAACACCACTGAAGACCTTTGGGAAAAACTGAACGCTGACTGCAGCCCAGACCTTCTTACCTGACATTAGTGTCTGATCTCACTAATAACCTTCAAATTCAATTTCGGTGTATTTATTAGAGCTTCAATGGCGCTAAAAAAAAAAAAAAAAAAAAAAAAAAAAAAAGGGTCTTCTTAAGATGAAAAAATGAGAAACAAAGCAGAGAGAAGTGACATTTGCACTTGTGACAGAAGCACAAATTTCATTCACTTATTCATCTTCTTACCCGCTTATTCCCTAAATCGAGGTCATGGGGGTCTGTTAGTGCCTATCCCAGTGCACATAGGGTGAGAGGCGGGGGTACACCCTGGAAAGGTCACCAGTCCATCTCAGGGCAACACATAGACAAAAAACCATTCACAGACACATTCACTCCTATGGACAATTTACAATCACCAATCCACCTAATCTGCATGTTTTTGGACTGTGGAATCTGTTTTAACAATATCATAAGCAAACTGCAATTGAGTTGATTAGAGGGACGGTGCATGTAGGATGTTTTGGAGACAAGGTGATGGAGGCTGTAGGTTGAGATGGTTTGGACATGTGCAGAGGAGGGACAAGCAGTATATTGGTAGAAGAATGCTGAGGATGGAGGTGCCAGGCAGGAAGAAAAGAGGAAGACCAAAGAGGAGGTTTATGGATGTGGTGAGGGAAGATATGCAGGTAGTTGGGGTAAAAGAGACAGATGTAGAGGACAGGGTAGTGTGGAGAAAAGCGATCTGCTGTGGCGACCCCTAATGGGAGCAGCCGAAAGGGGATGATAAGTAAACTGCAAGTGATCTCCAACAGTAGTGCATGTAATGTACTAAAGTTATTACTACTGACAGAGCGATGCTGATGTAGAAAATAAAACATAGATATTATACACATCAGCAGGCAAAATTTAGTTAAAAGGTAATTTCTTCAAATAATTTATTATTTGATTTTTTTTGTGATTAAAACTAGTGTTTAAACATTAGTGACAGCTAGTAAGTCTACAATATATGCATGGCCCTTTCTGTGATTTTTACATTCCACTTTTTCTTCATTTGTATAATTAAAAGAAGTGGTGCTGTGGTGTAGTGGTTAGTACAGTCACCTCACAACAAGAAGGACCCGGGTTCGATTGCGTGGGATTCCTCCAGGTACTCCAATTTCCTCCCACAGTCCAAAAACATGTAGATTAGGTTGATTGGTGATTCAAAGAAATGCCCATAGAAGTGAATATTTGTTTATGTGTGGCCCTGAGATGGACTGGCGACCTGTCCAGGGTGTACCCCCGTCTCTCGCCCTATGTGCGCTGGGATAGGCACCAGCAGACCCCGAGTTAGAGAATAAGCGGGTATGAAGATAAGTGAGTGTTCTTTTTAGCAATGTGCATATGCACCACAAGAGGGCGACATTACCAAAAACCCAATGAACACAGACATTTAGCGGAAGTTGGTTTAAAAACAAAAAAAAAAACCAAAGCAGTATGTAACATAAATTTAGTATAAAAACATTGCAACCATTAAGAAAAGGAAAAGAATAAATACAAAAATGTAGAAAATAAACACCAGAATGTGCTTTAAGTAATGAAACGATCAAACAGAAAAAAGATTCCGTTTACAGACTTACTAGGACACGGTTCTTCTCATTTTTAGAAAGGACTATAGTGAGTATTCCCACCAGGATTCCCTATGGAGAGATTCAGGTCAGATGTACAACAAAAATGAGAAAGGAAAACTAAATGCAAGAAAACTTTATAATTTCTTTAGGAAATAATACTGTAAGCATGAAGATGTAAAAACAGAAAAATGGTGTCAGTCAGTCACTCGAGTTCAACTATATTAAAAAAAATCTCCAATAAAGTTAAATGGACATTTATTGAGAACATCATAGCTTAGACAAGATGGTCTTACGGTCCTGATTTCACTTATTAACCATAAAACATTTGTTGAAAGTAGTTTGAGATGTTTGCAATGTATGTTTGCTCCGGTTCGTCTCACCACGAGTCCGGCTGTTAGAGCCAAAATGTTGGAGATGGCGTATTCCAGCGTCTGGGTGTTTTGATCAATATGCCTCAGTACTGTGCCATGGACCAAGGCTGCCAAAAGGAAATTTAAATGGCCAACTAAAATCATACACAAGCCCATCTTCATTAGAGACTGTTGAGGACTGGCACAGGACACGTCTGAGTACACAAACAAATGCAACCTGTTAATGTCTTTAAACCAACAGATTAAGTTTAAAACATCTTTACTGACTAAAACAGCGAGAAAAAAACTGATCAGTATATCAGCAATTTGTCAGACATTCTAAAATAGAGCCACTTACATTTAATCTCACTTTAATTATCCATTTAAGCAACTTGGGCCCAGACATAGTGGTGGGAATTGAGCCCACAAACTTCAAATCAGCAGTTCAGTACTAATCATTGAGCAACCGCTTCTCACAGAACTTTACCAAAAACTATAATTTGAAGGAGTTTTGAACAGTATTGACTATGACTGCCTTACTAAATGCCTGAATTTGCTAGAAGGTGCCCAGTTGTTGAGCTGAAGACCAGGTTTATGACCCACCACCGGTCAGTCAACCACTCTTTGGTTCTTGAAGAATAGCCTTAAACATCCCTGCTCAAGGGGAGCTGTATCATGGCTGACCCTGGGCTCTGATAAGATAGGATCAGATTTCCTTGAGATGGGTGGGTCATGGGGAGGCACGGTGGCGTAGTGGTTAGCACGGTTCAATTCCCGGGTCAGGGATCTTTCTGTGCGGAGTCTGCATGTTCTCCTCGTGCTTGCGTGGGTTTCCTCAGGGTACTCCGGTTTCCTCCCACAGTCCAAAAACATGCAGATTAGGTTGATTGTTAATTCTAAGTTGTCCATAGGAATGAATCTATGTGTGAATGGTTGTTTGTTTGTGTTACCCCTTGATGTAGGATGTACCCCTGCCTCTTGCCCTATGTGAGCTGGGATAGGCATCAAATTAAGGAATGACCCCAAAAAGTGACCCCGAATTAAGGAATAAGCGGTTAATGAATGAATGGGTGGGTCATAGTTTAAAACATTTTAAACATACTTTTTGGGACATGTCCAATTTTGTCTCATATACAGCAGTAAATATTGTGTGACTTTTAGAGAGTAAAAAAGAAACACAACACCTAAACAACAGACAAAAAAAATGGATGGCACCAATGAACTGGTTTGTTGAGTATTGAAGCAGGTGATACCTCAAAAACTAAAAAAATGGAAAAGTTCTCAGCAAATAAATCTCAAAGATGGAACTGTGTTCATTCTAAGCACTTCCAATTATTGCTTTGTACTTGTCTCCATTCAAGTAGAAATTTCCCACTAACTTCATCGGAAACTGCTGAAGGTCTGTGTGATTGTGTAGATAGTCAGAAGAGTAAGTTCAGTATTGATCCCACAGTTGGGTCAGGGTAAAACCACTCCATCAAAAATGTCATTTCTATTAATCATTACACACATTCACTGCAACTGTCTTCAAGCAACTTCAGTAACTCATTTCTCACAACAGCAACACTTTCATGTACATTATTATTATTATTGTATCCATTAGCAGAGGGAAATGCAGCTGTGCCTTATTTACTTAATACGGTTTGCAGCAGCTGCTGCCCCTGCGCCATTTATTCCCTAAATATACTACTAAATTGTGCTATTTAGGCAAAATAGTCTTTAAGATACTTTAATGAGTTAAAAAACGACACAATCCGGAACATCAATCAGGTTTTTTTTATTAATATTTGCCGCTCACCTGAATGATCCATCTTTCTCCTCCGTCTGCGAGATTATTTACTTTATAAATATAGTTGGACTCAAACCTCTAGCAATGTACACAACCGCACACCTGGCCCGCTTCAGCTGCGGAATGTCAGCCACTTAACCGCTTAAACTCTAATGCGCATGCGCTAAATGTCTACTTCTTGCGCTTTAAATCAGGACCACCAATGATTTTTTTATACCACAAAAAATTCATTAAACACTATTCATTTTTTATTACTTTTTATCAATTTATAAACGAATAAGAATTGCAAATCAACCGCTCACGATAAAGGGTAGAAAATAAACCATTACCAGATAGACACTTAAAAATTATATACAGCCTACTGACTGCTAGAGGGCGCTATACATATGTTTTAATAGAAACACTTAACATTTATCCCGGGTTACTTTAAAAGTAAAGATAACGATAGATCATTCATTCATCTTCTAATTCGCTTTATCCCTAATTCGGAGTTCATTGGGTTTTCTGGAGCCTATCCTAACGCACATAGGACCAGAGACAAGGATACACTCTGGACAGATGTCCAGTCCATTGCAAGGCAACACACAAGGATGAACAACCACACACTCACACTTCTCTGGGCAATTTAGAATCATCAATCAACATAATGTACATGTTTTTGGACTGTGGGAGGAAACTGGAGTACCCGGAGAAAACCCACAGAGTGCAGTGAGAAGATACAAACTCCACATAGCTGTGAGGCGTCTAAGACAATGAATTTTCTTATCATTTATGGTATATAATGGGGTGGACGGGGCGGGGCGGGGGCGTAGTGGATAGCACGGTCGCCTCACAATAAGAAGGTCCCGGGTTCGAATCCTGGGCCAGGGTTTGCATGTTCTCCCCGTGGGTTTCCTTCGGGTACTCCGGTTTCCTTCCACAGTCCAAAAACATGCAGATTAGGTTGATTGGTGATTCTAAATCGTCTATGTGTGGCCCTGCGATGGACTGGTGACCTGTCCATGGTGTACCCCTGCCTCTCGCCCTATGAGCAGACCCCCTGGTAAGAAGATGAATGAATGAATAAAATCCCACGTTTCAAGGGTTCATTATGGTTACATTTCGATGTAAAAGACAAATAGAAAATGTAGAAAAATAAAACACACCGATGACATTAATACTTAAACAAATAAATGTCTGCCTAATTATAAAAAACGATTAATTGATTCGTGTTCATTTTCTCTTCATGGTTAATAGTGAAAGTTCCTCCACAAAGCACTTCCTGTCTGAAGTTCGCCGCGGGTGAGAGGTCAGTAAACGCGGAGACGGCTTGTGCACCGAGCCACACACACACACACACACACACACACACACACACACACACACACACACACACACCACTGCAGCATCCCGGGACAATGTGACCCTTCCCGGATCACCTTCATTAGCCGAGTGCAGCTTGGGCCGAGCTGAAACCCGGGGGGAGATCTTCAGTCCGGCTGCAGAGGCGCGGTGCGCTGCGCTGCGGTGAGGTGAGTGTGCACGGCGTTAGCTCGCATTGCTAACGCTTCCAGCAGTTCTGCCACTTCTTCTTTAACGAATCTCCAGAGCTCTGCTGCCATTTCGCGTGCAATACATTAAAGAAAGTAAAGCCGTGACGGTGTGTTTTTCGACATTAGTTTACAGTATTAACGCTGTCACATCTCTGTTGCTGTAATTTGCACTGATTTTATTTCTTCTTGTCTCTGTAACCGAATCAAAATGACACCAAAAAGCTTAGAAAAGAAAAGATTTTTCAGTTTGGAAAAAACGCTTAGCCGCTTTATTGCTAAAGCTAATCAGAACGGCAGCAGCGCCCGTACTACACGCACATGCACACGCACACGCACCCCTTGCTGCGTGTAGTTTCTGATCCGAGTGCTGTTATTCAGACTGTACGGTGATGTTTGCAGGCGTTGCCCCCTGAGCCCCGGTGCTGAGTGGATCATGCGCCAGTGGAGTCTCCGCGCTGTGGCTCCCCGCGCTGAGCCGCTCCCCACGGGCCGCGCGTCCCCGCAGCTGTCAGGTAAAAACCTGCATTCTGCATCTCACTAACCCCAATTCCGGTCACTTTTACTGTAAATCCCATGTGTCGCCAATTGTGGTTGGAATGATTAGATTTATTTTAAACCCAGTTAACATAAAAGAATGTTCCAGAAACCTTATTTATAATTGTTTGTGTACGTTGTGGAAAAAATAGTGGAACGTGTTTACGTCGTAATTCGTACTTAAGGTTCTCAAAAGGTTTTGTGAAAAACCTTATTAGAACAACTTTAAAACATAACGTTCTTCCAATATTTAGCAAACTAATCCATTCTTCTTACCCGCTTAGTCCCTAATACGGGGTCACAAGGGTCTGCTGGAGCCTACCTCAGTGCACATAGGGCGGACATAGGAGTACACACTAGACAGATGACCAGTCCATCACAGGGCCAAACATATACAAACAACCATTCACACACACATTCACTTGTATGGACAATTTAGAACCAACAATTAACATAATCTACATAGTTTTTTTTTTTGGACTGTCAGAGGAAACCAGAGTATCCGGAGTAAACCCACACAAGCACCACTCTAACCGAACCTGGAGTTCTGCTCACCTGCTGTGAGGCAACAGTGCTACCCACTAAATACAGTGCTCTGCATTACCTTTGTAAGAGCATTATGATGTCATTATAACAATACATACTTTATAAATGTTCAAAAAACGTTGTTGGAACAACACTATAAAATAACGTTCTACCAACGTTAAATAAACAAGATACTCAACTGGATAGTAATAATAATAATAATAATAATTGTCTAAATGTTAAGGTTCTTAATATAATTTTTATAGAGTATACATTCTTTGGACTTGAGAGAAAACAGTCACAAAACAATGATTTTGGAATGTTATTACGTGATTATGATGGAATTTGTACTAAAGGAATATTTTTAAAGCGTTTTGAGAATACTTTCTTAGAACAACAGTCTAAAACAAAACTTCTACCAAAGTTAATGAAACAGGATTATACCCTAGAATAGTTATAATAACAGTCGTCTAAATGTTAGCGCATAGGTTCTTAAAATAATGTTTATGGAACGTTCCCATAGTGTTGCATATATTATACATTCTTTTGACATTGAGAGAAAACTTTTATAAAACAATGTTTGCAAATGTTATTTTGATTATGATGTAGTTTGTACTAAATGAATGTTTTGAGAATACCTTCTAGAAACAACACTATAAAATAAGGTTCTCTTAGCATCATGCAAATTTGATATTAAACTGGATAATTATTGTCAACCGTTCTTAAAATAATATTTATGGAACATACATATCATGTTACTGATAGTATATATTCTTGTAATGATAAAACCTTTTCTAGAACAATTTTCTATAGTAATTACTATGTTATTTGTACAGAATAAATGTTCTTAAAATCTTTAGAGAAAACATACTTATGCAAAAAAAAATATGCAAAATTACTTTCTACTAACATTACGCAAACTGTACATTTTTCTCTTTTCATTCATCTTCTTACCGCCTATACCCTAGTTCAGGGTCCATCGCAGGGCACACATAGACAAACAACCACTCACACACATATTCACTCCTATGGACAATTTTGACTCACCAATCAACCTAACATACGTGTTTTTGGACGGTAGGAGGAAACCAGAGTACCCGGAGGAAAATCCGCTCAAGTATGGGGAGAACATGCACACTCGAACCCGGGACATTTTGTGAGGCAACCGGCTTGCCACTACGCCACCGTGCCGCCCAAATCAAAAACTGAACGTTAAAAAATTATTTTCACAAGTTTGTATGCTGGGAATCCAGAAAAAAAACTTATGTGTATCTGTTGCCAATGGCATGATTCACAAACATCCAATTCTTATAAAAAGTATTGCATTAATTGTGAGTTAGGGGCACATTTGCTCTCATAGACATCTTCAGTCTTCGGAAAAGCTTTTGGTTAAGGTCTGAACTGCAGCTTTGGGAATTTGTTCTTTCAGCCATGGGAGTATAAATGTATTGTAACTCCAAGTTCTGGACCTATTATTTTTTGCAATAAATGATGTAAATTACATTACAGTCTGGTGGCTTTTCAGTAAACAAAATCTAAATAAACAAATCATCTGGATGCTGGTGGCACAATGGCATAATGGTTAGCACGGTCGCCTCACAACAAGAAGGGAGTTTTTGTGCAGAGTTTGCATGTTCTCCCGGTGCTTATGAGGGTTTCCTCAGAGTACTCTGGTTTCCTCCCACAGTCCAAAAACATGTAGATTAGGTTGACTGGCGATTCTAAATTACCCGTAGGAGTGAATGTGTGTGAGTGGTTGTTTATGTGCGACTTCTCATTTCAGTCTGATGTGTCTACACACTTTATCATGCTTCAAGACAGATATTGAAACCTGTCAATAAACAAAATTAATATAAATTAAATCCAAATGTTTCAAACACTGTAGCCTGTGACATTTTTAGGGCTCTAATATGTTTCAGCATTTTGACAGTTCAACTATAAGGGTTTAGTTATGAAGCAATTAATTATTACACAAGGCTTTTCTGATGGTATTAGAAAGAATAATGTGTTATAAGAATATTATACACCCTTACACATTTAATCAAGGGGAAATCAATTCTGGTTTGTTATGTCCAATAATGCTTCGCTGGAGTCATGCCATGTTCGCTCCAAGTATTAAATTAGTTTTTAAAATGTTTAAAATGTTTAATATTTTGGTTCTCCACCCAAAAAAGAGGACAGGTAAACACTTAAAAATAAATCCACTATCCTGAGATGGACTGGCGACCCGTCCAGGGTGTACCCCCCGCCTCTCGCCCTATGTGTGCTGAGATAGGCGCACCAGACCCCCGTGACCCCGGATTCGGGAATAAGCGGGTTAGAAGATGAATGAATGAATCCACTATCTGTGTGTTGCAAGTAAAGTAGGTTTACCTTGTGATGTTCTGTTACTGCATATAGTATATTTTGACCTTGATACAGCCACTTCTTGTGCGGCATAGAGGTTGGCACGGTCGACTCACAATAAGAAGTTCCCAGGTTCGATTCCCGGGTTGGGGATCTTTCTGTGCAGAGGTTGCATGTTCTCTTCGCTTTTGAGTGGGTTTCTTTCAGGTACTCCGGTACACCTCTCACTGTCAGAAATCATGTGCATTAGGCAGATTGGTGAGTCTAAATTGCCCACAAAATCCCAGCTATTAGGGTGGCACAAGCCAGTGCAGCCTTAGTATCGGTCCCAAACCCTGATAAATGCGAGGGTTGCGTGTTGAATGACACCCAGAATAAAACCGGCAAGTCAAAACAACAATACGGCCAGTTCTTGAGTATTCTAGTCCAGTTTGGGTTGAACTATCAAATGGTCTCTCTTAGTTGGAGGGGATCCAAAAGGGAGGCTGTCTAACCGACTACATAATTTAACCAACTCGTGCTGATTGTCGGTTACCATTTTAGTGTAATTGTGTTATTTATATTTGAGATAGATAGATAGATAGATAGATTTCTCTATCTATCTATCTATCTATCTATCTATCTATCTATCTATCTATCTATCTATCTATCTATCTATCTATCTAT
>JAOTRA010000022.1:2538900-2551343 GCA_026260255.1 Pseudolaguvia tuberculata
CTTGAGCAAGGCCCTTAACCCACAATTGCTCAGTTGTAAAAAAGAGACCAAATGTAAGTCGCTTTGGATAAGAGTGTCTACCAAATGCCAAACTGTTAACTGTATGTTCATTTTCATTTTTCTCTAGCTATCTTGCTTACATCATGTAACTGTTTTCACCCTTTGACACATCCTGCATCCCATTTATATAATATTGCTTTTTAAATTATTATTATTAGCATTTTTGTATGACTAACATCGTACATTGGCATAATACAGTATATTTAAAAAATATATATAAATTACTGTATCTGTAATTTTATGTGCTCTTGGAGCCCCCTAGTGGCCAAATTAAGCAGCATCGATTACAAGACAGTTTTACAAAAATACTTTTGTAATAAACGTAACAGATCTTAGCTGCATACTTTCTCCGGGTACTTTGGTTTCCTGGGTGATTCTGAATTGCCCACAGGAGTGTGCATGTATGATTGTTTGTCTATGTGTGGCCCTGTGATGGACTGGCAACCTGTTCAGGGTGTTGTAGCCCCTGCCTTTTGTCCTATGTGTACTGGGATAGGCTCCAGTAGACACCCGGGACCCCGATTTAGTGAATAAGAAGAATGTAAGAATTTGTGTGTGAATACAATGACCAATGGGTTTTTCTGTGCTTAGGAAGAGCTTGCTCAGAGAAAACTAAATGAGCCAGATGGAGTCACACTGCCTACAGTAGAAGTAGTGCCTCTTACAAGCCCTGCTACTCAACATGGAGATCAGAAGATGGACGAATCCAAACGAGAGGCTGCAGATGAGGAATGATCAAAGAGAGATCTCTGTGTAATGGTTTAGAAGCTTGAAATTCCTGTGTCCTTCTGAGATCTTAGAGAAAAATGTGCGTGTGTGTGTGTACGGCAAATACACCGAGTTGCCTCTAGTGCTCGAGAGGCAGTTGTATGTATCTACAGTAATCACGCTTGTAGTAATGGCAATATTTATCTCTATACACTGTATCGTGCATTCCAAAAAGTCTTAATGCATCTTTTATGAGGAGAAGACCGTCATGATGCAGAAGGGTAGCCTTCCACCTCATGCTAAAGCCTTTTCCTTCCATATCTTCTCAGTATTCTCAACTGTACCAAGTTACCACTAGAAGCCTCATGCAAACATGAGTAAAGAGTGTGAGAGAAACCTGCAGGACAGGTGTCGGGTTGTGATGATTGGGCGGTGCTCATATGATGCAGGAGGGTTTTGCAATTACCTTAGCCATATGCAATAGAGTCTGGAACCTGAACGCCACCATTTACTCAGGTAAAGCTAGATTAGAGACGCAGCCTCGTATTCACACACTATTGTTAATATCACTCCTGAAAGTAAGTTGTATCATGTATCTATGTCTCATGTACACATCATTCAGTCATGTTTATATGTCTCTCTCTTTTTTTTCCCTCCAGTCTTTAATATGCCACGCTAAGCGTTTTGGTTTTCTCTAAGTGTAATTTAGAGATACTTGCGGAGGGTCATGACTTTTCCACCTTTTTATATTTAACCACTACTTAAAGCCTTTCTGTACTCAGTCATTTAAGCTATTATGATCGATGGCTGGTATTTGGGCTCTAAATTGTATGGTTTGTTTTTTGCTATGAGCATTATTATTCCTTTGATAAGCTAATGCAATATTATAACCTGTGAGTATAATAGATTATGAATCTAACACCTCTTTTCAGTGGACAATCCACTTCTTTTCCCACCGTCTCTTCCAAGCCAAAGGTATGTCTTAAAAGTCAAATCATTTACAGATGTGCTTTTATAAAGTCAGAGGCAAATCTAATAGTCTGTCCTTAGGATAGGGTGCGTGCTGAAATGAAATATGCTCTGAGCATAGGAAAACTTTAAATCTGTAATATTTTAGGTCCTCAGCTCTGTATCTGAAAACAGGAAACAGTGTTGCACGCTTTGGAGACCCATTTCTGTCCATTTCCCTACTGACTTAAATAAAACTAGTATATAATATCAAGTTTCAGTGTCTTTTTTTAATGCAGCCTGCATAAACAGATGCGATATATCCATCATTCTACTTTGATGCAGGTTATATTTAAACCCTTTTACATATTTCCCTCCATTAAAAAAAAGTTTGCATGTTCTTGCGTTTGCACGGGTCTCCTCTGTGTACTCCGGTTTCCTCCCATACAAATGTGATTCTAAATTGAGAGAGAGAGAGAGCGGGAGAAATAGAGAGTGTGTGTCTGTGTGTGGGGTTCATCTGTGTGCCCTGCGATGGACTGACGAGCTGCACTGGGATAGGCTCTAGCAGACCCCTGTGACCCTATAGACCCCATTGATTTGATAGTAAATGAGGAATAGAATAGATTTAAATGGTTGTGGGATTCTAAAATAATTATGCAACTTTAGGGCGACATGGTGGCTTAGTGGCTTGTCCTGTTGCCTCACATTTTTCCTGTTCCTGTGGGAGTTTACTCTTGGTTCTTCAGTTTTTTTCCACAATACAAAAATGGTGTGTGTGGCCTTGTGACGACTGTTGACCTGTCCAGGATGTACTCCTCCTGCTTTTCACCCTTTAAGAAACATGGAATAAGCTCCGGCAAACACCTGTGATCCTCAACTAGGATAGAAGATGACTGAACGAATGATTAAACATTTCAATGATTATTCAATTATTATTAGCAGTATTCACAAGTTTATTAATCCCAAAGTATTACGATATGCATATTATGGTATGCACATATGTGATGATGCATATTGCAATATATTGTGCATCCCTAATGAGTATATTCTGGAACATAAATGTGTTATTTAACATATTTACATTGCAAACTGTCTGTTGTAAAAACGGTGTCTGTCAAAATCCATAACTGATTGTTTAAGATGATGTCCTATTGAATTAAATGTTCCCGTTGTTGGAAAAGCATGCTTTCTTTGGTGTAGTAATACTAATAAATAGAATAGAAATAATTTATATATCTAATGGTAATAGATAATTTCTAGTTAATTCGTCTAGTTAATAAACAAATTGTCTAAAAGCCCTACTCTGAAAAGGACCTTACCAGAATTGTGCAATTGTGCAAACTTAGCACTGGAACTTTTGCTCTTTGTGGATGTGTTGACTTGGTGAGCGATATATTTACTTTAACATTATACATTAACCTTTTTAAAGTTTAAAATGTAGAAATCTTTTGCCATCCATCTGAACTGTGGCTCACTGTGTTTAAAGCATTTCGGCAGGATGAAGATAACCTTATTGTTTGTGCTGGTGCTCTTTCCTCCAAATTCCTTCAGTAAAGGTAGAGTTCTCAGTAATTACAATTCAATAAATTCAATTGGTTAACATTGAATGTGCTCCTTTAACACCATCTCTTGGGATGTACTATGCAAAAATTGCAACCATCTGCATTTTCTTGCTGTTTTCAGGAACTGATCAGGAACTGAAGGTGGATGTAGAGTTCTCTGGAGATGAGATTCTGCAGATTTACTCTCCGGATGTTCAGCACTGTCAGCTCGCCTGCACAGAATACGATTCCTGCTTATTCTTCACGTTTCACCGTTCAGATTGGAGCAAAGACAACAGGTTAAAATATAACCAGTGATAAAATCAAATAACTCTGAACATAGCTCTTAATTATATTGATAAATATATAGACTTTTGGAAAATGTACCTTTTATTATTTAATACAGCGTGTGATGCTACAAAACCCATTTCTAATTTCAAGCAAAATAGATATCTAATGCAAATATCATAAATATTCATAATATATGAATATTAATATGATATAACATTGATCTGTAAATGTATTTATTCATTCATTCATTCATTTTCTTAACCCGCTTATGCCCTTAGAATTGGAATTGGAATCTAATTTGGGGTCACAGGGATCTGATGGATGAGGATTAAATATTCATACTAGACAGTATAAATAAAAGAATAAAATATACTTTAAATAATGAAATGGTATTAATTTTGTTAAGTTTTCAGTCTATTCTTGGTCCATGTAACATAGTAAGCCATTGCTTGAAATAATTAGATTGTTCTGGCCTTAATGTCTGCATATTTAATTCATACTAATTCAGTTAATCTCATATAGCTGAGTTAAATGTTGTAGATATTGGCAAAAATACTGGAGGACTGGGTTTTTTTATTTTTTGGACTTCAATGTTCAAATAAGTTACACAATCATAAAAGTGCTCAATTTTAAAGGACATTTCAATGCTACCTTAAGAAGACAGACACCGGATCCCCATCTGAAGTTGCCATGGTACAGGGTGTGACATCTGGCTTCAAACTTGTGGAACAAGAGGGCAAAAAACGTAAATGCACCAGTTTTTCAATTTTTGATTATTGTTAAAGTGGTATTAATACAAACTGTTTTATCTTTGTATTACATCTGTTTTCAAGCTTTTTATCCCTGCTGGTTTCCTTGGGCAAGTCAAATGATGGTAAATGATGTGTTTCCCTATAAATACTTAAAACGTTTTTTTATCCCTGCAGCTTTCTGTTTAGCATCTATATATCAGGATATAGAATTTACAGGATCGGACTATATTCATTTTACATTAAATGCTTCAGATGACTGCCAGAAACAGTGCACTAATGATCCATTCTGCCAGATGTTTTCATTCGTAACAGAAGCCTTTCCAGATGAAAAAGAAAGGTACGACGTATTGCTTTAAAATAACGTTATTTTACATAATATTGAACATTCATTCATCTTTTATAAAAACCTATTTCCTAATTCTGGGTTCAATGAGTTCTGCTGGGGCCTATCCCAGCTTTTTGAAGGCAAAAGTTAGGGTTTCTAGTCCATCGCAGGGCCACATACAAACTCTTACTGCTAAACATTAAACCACTATTTGTATTTGGAACAGATTTGACAACAATAAATGCGGAATGTTCCCTGGATTTAAAGTTGCAAATTTGCTATTGGTGAAGTTACAGCTTTTTTTTTTTTCAAGTGAGAATCTGAAGATCAACCACTGTAGCGCATATTTACCCCCTATGGTTATCTCTGTGTAGGAACAAGTGCTTCTTAAATTTCCAATGGACTGTTCCAATACCATCAGTCCTCATAAAAACAACTGGAGTTGTTTCAGGATTTTCAGATTCGTTGTATAACAACAATGGAGGTGAGCAGTTCTGCAAATGATGGGTGTTAAAATGTTTGATATTTATTGACTCTTTTTAATTCTAAAAATGTTAGTTTTTCAATATGATAAAATTGTTTATCTAAACAATTCTTTAAATCTCATGGCAGGATGTAAGGCGGAGATTTTTGCTAATATTCACTACATAGGAAATGACTTTGAGAACATTCCTGCAGTCTCACCTGAACACTGTCAGTTCCTGTGTAGTACACATCCCCGCTGCACACACTTCACATACACAACATCCCAATATTCCACTAAATTCGAGTAAGTAAAATGTATTCCAAAATGAGTAATGATAAATAAATAAGAGTAATGTTTAAAATAGTTTACCCCCTGCAGGATTAATATGCATTGTTTTCTGAAGCACACATACGATGTAAGACAACTTGTGGCTGTTAGAGAAGAAGAACTTTATTCTGGAATTTTACCAGCAAATTGCAAATTATCAAATGGTGTGTGTTTTTTTCTTCCCCCCCCCTATATTTACTCTGACTCTGAGTATGTAGTACAAGAAATAACTCTGTTCAATTTTCTTTTCAAGAATGGGCAACAACGCTCTATAAAAGAGTTCATTTCTTTGGTCATGATTATCATGATTTTAAAGAAAACACATCCGAGATCTGCAGGGAAACGTGCACAAAAGATCCAACCTGCCATTTTTACACTTATGTTCTACCTTCTTCCCGTGATAAGGCCATCAGGTAAATATAAATTATAATCCGTATTGTGGGATCTTTTCTGTTTGGCTTTAGTCTTTAATTTATGGGCTATATTTACAAACCCTGCAAAAGTTATGATTTTTTTTGGAAAGTTGAATAAAATCAAAACTAAAAGACTTTCACAATAGAACATAGATAACATAACAGTTTTGACACTTTTATCCACTAATTCCATTTTAAATTTGATGACTGTTACTGGAGGTGCGGTGGTGTTGTGGTTAGCACAATCGCCTCACAACAAGAACGCCCCGGGTTTGATTCCCCGACTAAGGGTCTTTTTGTGCAGAGTTTGCATGTTCTACCCGTGCTTGTGTGGGTTTCCACTGGGTACTTCTGTTTTCTCCCACAGTCCAAAAACATGTACATTAGGTTGGTGATTCTAAATTGCCCATAAGAGTGATTGTGTGTGTGAGAGAGGTTGTTTGTCTATGTGTGGCCCTGTGATGGACTGGCAACCTGTCCAGGGTGTACCCCTGCCTTTTTCTCTATATGCGCTGTGATAGGCACCAGCAGACTCCCATGACCCCGAATTAGTGAATAAGCGGGTAAGAAGATGAATGAATGAATGACTGCTACTGGTTTCAAAATAGTTGGCACAGAAGTAACACGGGACTGAAAATGCAATAACATTTTTAAAGATTTAGCTGGAAGAACATTTAGCAACTAATTCAGTTAATCAACAGTCTGTAAGTTTATACTATGATTAGTTATAAAAGGTATGTTTTAGCAAGGCAGAGTCTCTCAGAAGTGAAGACATGCAGAGGCTCACCAGTCTGTGGAAGCCAATTGTGTGTAAAAAAAAAACAAAAACAAAACCTGTTGAATACCTTAAAGACATTCCTCAGGATAAAACTGTTAAAAAAGAAAAAAAAAGAAAAAAAAAAGGGGATCACAGTGGATCACATCAAAAGATTCAGAGAAAATCTCTGTGTAGGGGACAAACCAGAAGACCTTCGTCACTCAATCTTTGATTGACTTTAATAAATGAACCTAGGAAAACTTTTAGGAACCACTAAAAACAGACTGCAGATCCCGACTAAGGCTCATCATCATGCAAATGGGAAGCGATATGTGAACATGAACCAGAAGCTTCATCGTGTACTTTGGGCCAAAACCCATTTAAATGGATTAATTCAATGTGAAAAAGTGTTTTAATTATAAGAACTCTTCAGCAGATGGAAACGCAACCTCAATGCCTGTAGAAGGTGATTTTTTTGGCAGAAAAAGGGTAAAATGTCTCATTCATTCATTTAGTCAACTTCTTACCTGCTTATTTCCTAATTCAGGGTCACGGGGTCAACCACTCACACATACACATTCACTCCTATGGGCAATTTTAACTCACCAATCAAGCTAATGTACATGTTTTGAACTGTTTGAGGAAACCGTCTCAGTGTAAAGATTTATGTTCTATAGGTTTTGTTGTAAATAAGTGATTTGAAAGTCTTTTGGCTTTTGTTAAAGGTTGTATGTCTGAATATCACCCATGGTGTGCTAAAGCTGGTGATCTCTTCTCAGAAAGAAGTGCCTTTTAAAATTCCGCTGGACTGTTTCAACCCCATCAGTGGTCATACAAACCGCCGGTCTTACATCAGGGTTTTCAGATTCATTCTATAAGTCTAAGGAATTTCAAGAAGGTAAGCAGTTCTCATTGTGTGTTTATACTGTATTTAATTCATTATGATAAAAAAAAAAAAACTTGGTGTTGGTTTCTTTAAATCTCATGACAGGATGTAAGGAGGAGATTTTTGCTAATATTCACTACAGAGGAAATGACTTTAAGAACGTTCCTGCAGTCTCACCTGAACACTGCCAGTTCCTGTGTAGTACACATCCCCGCTGCACACACTTCACATACACAACATCCCAATATTCCACTAAGCCAAAGTAAGTGTGACTATTAACAATAATAATAATAATAAACACATCTCGGATGAAATTTATAATGTGGCAATATTAGCATGATATTTTTTATATTGTTAATTATTGACTGTATTCAGATTTACAGCCTGGTTGCCAAGAAGACCCCGGTTTGATTCCTGGCCAAGAAGATTTCTATGTGGAGTCTATGTTCTCGCCATGCTTGTGTGGGTTTACTCCGGGTACTCCGGTTTCCTCCCACAGTCCAAAAACATGTACATTAAGTTGATTGGTAATTTTAAATTGCCCATAAGAGTGAGTGTGTATGTGTGTGTGCCCTGTGATGAATTGGCAACCTGTCCAGGCTGTACTTCTACAGTCCTTTACCCTTTCACAGAACTTGGATAAGCTTTAGCAGATGTCTATGCCCCTGAATTAGGAAATGTAGGGTATATTAAATGAATAAATAAATATAATGAAATTCATGTTAGTACATTTTTTGGACACTTATATAAAAATAGCCTGAATATTAAAAACTTCTCTTTTCCTTGCAGGATTAATATGCATTGTTTCTTGAAGCACACAAACAATGTAAGTCAGCTTGTGTCAGTGAGAGAAGAAGAACTTTATTCTGGGTTTCCCATAAGAAATTGCACTCCTTCAAATAGTGAGATTCAATTTTTCATTTATTCTTTTGCTTATGCATGCTATTGTCCTTTAATCCGGTTATTTAAGCACTACAATGACCAGTATTGGGGTTGGTCTAACTAACCTTGATTTACTCTCACTCAAACTATTTTTAATTGTAATTGTAATAGTATTTGTCAATATTAAATAATATATTAAATAGTTTTTAATAGTTTTAATATTTGGCGGCACGGTTGTGTAGTGGTTAGCACGGTCGCAGAAAGGTCCCAGCTTCGATTCTCTGGCTGGGGATATTTCTATGGGGAGTTTGCATGTTCTTCCTGTGCTTGCTTGGGTTTCCTCCGGGTATTCCGGTTTCCGGGCCACCATCCCAAAACACGCAGATTAGGTTAATTGGTGCTTACAAGTTACCCATAGGAGTGAATGTGTGTGTGAGTGATAGTTTGTCTATGTGTGACCCTGAGAGACTGGCAACATGTCCAGGGTGTACCCATGTCTCTTGCCCTATGTGCACTGGGATAGGCTCCAGCAGTCCCAGTGGTGCGGGTAAGAAGTTATAAGGGGATAAGAAGATGAATGAATAGTTTCCATAATGTTATGTATAATGTGATGCTGAGTCTCATGATGGGCTGAAAACTTCTGAAGTGAGTGAAACTTATTTAAAGCCATAGAGAAGAAGCAAGAATATTAGTATGGACAGTTTACGTTTAATCATTTTTTGAATTCCAAGCTGGCGGTGGGGAGGCCTAATGGTTAGCACTGTCACCTTAGAGCAAGTAGGTCCTGGGCAATGTCCTCTCCATGCTGATGAGGGTTTACTCCGGGTACTCCTGTTTCCTCCCACAGTCCAAAAAACATGCATCTTAGGTTAACGAGAGAAATACTAGTGTGAAGTCACTATGAATATATCCGGAGTGCTGGTATGGCATTAATCAAAAAAAAAAGATAAAAAATATCAGTGTACCAGAACTGTTAGTAACTATAAAATCTCACACACTGACTTATTTTTTTGTCTTTTTTTACACATATTTTCTATATTTCTATATTTAGTATTTTTTCAGGATTTAGAATGTCTTCTTTTATTGAATCTAATACCAGAGTAACTATTAATTTACTACATCAGTAGTCTTATCATTCCATACTTTATTACGTTTCCTCAAGTAACTTTAAATGTTAATATTTATATTTAAGTAATCAGTAGTTGTGCTACACTACTCTTTGGCTACACTACTAACAAGTGTGCCGTGTCTAAGACCCTGCAGTTCATCCTATTAGGCTTTGCCTGATGTTCTCTTTCTGAAGGTCATATTTTCTTTCTTAACAGTCTGGGCAACAATGCGCTACGATGGTCTCCAATTCTTTGGTCATGATTACCGTGATTTTAAGACTAACTCATCTGAGATCTGTCGAAACGTCTGCACAAAAGACCCAGGCTGCCATTTTTACACTTATGTTTTTCCATCATACCAGGATGAGAGTATCAGGTAAATAAAATAAATTAAAATGAAAATTAATTACTTGACAAACTAGCACATGAATGAATTAAAAATATGATTGTCTGGACAGGCAGAAAGAAATATTAATTTACTTTCATGTTTACCAACCAGTAAATGAGTTGAGACTATTTCCACTTCACTTTAGGTGTTTATCTCATCATTATTTTTATAATATCATTATATTATAATATTATAATTATCTGCTGTGGTGATCTTTGAGCAGAGAAAAATGCTTCCTAAAATACCAGTGGACTGTTCCAATACCATCAGTCCTCATAAAAACACCTGGAGTTGTTTCAGGTTTCTCAGATTCGTTGTATAAAACAAATGAAGGTGAGCAGTTCCTCAAATGATGGGTGTTACTACAGAATATTAGGATTGTTACACATAAACTAATCATTTCTAAAAACTTTTTTTTTCTCTTTAAATCTCATGACAGGATGTAAGGAGGAGATTTTTGCTAATATTCACTACATAGGAAATGACTTTAAGAACGTTCCTGCAGTCTCACCTGAACACTGTCAGTTCCTGTGTAGTACACATCCCCGCTGCACACACTTCACATACACAACATCCCAATATTCCACTAACTCCAAGTAAGTTTTTACACAAAAGTCAAAGTTTTTTGAGTATCTCAAATCTTAGATTAGATCTCGGTTTATTTTTCTTATTAGTTATTATTACTATTATTATTATTGTTATTTTTTATTCATTTCTGAGGTAGACAGACTGAATATATAACTAAACCATTCAAACACCAAAAATCTTTTATATTAGACCATTTTTTTCCTCCCTACAGGATCAATATGCATTGCTTCCTGAAAGATATTCCGGATATAACCCAGCTTGTGCCAGAAAAAGAACAAGAACTTTTTTCTGGGTTTCCAACAGAAAATTGCAAACATTCGAATGGTCTGTCTTTTTTTTTTTCTTTTTTAAACATCTTAAATCCCTGCCGCTTAGTGCCTAGCACTGTTGCCTCATAGCAAGAATGTTCCGGGTTCGATCATTGAGCAAGATTCTTTCTGTGCAAAGTTTGCATGTTCTCCAGTACTTGCATGGAATTACTCCGGGTACTCCGGTTTCTTCCCACAGTCCAAAAACCTGTATGTTAGCTTAATTGGTGATTGCCCATAGGAGTACCCATAGCAGGGATGGACTCCAGCAGAGCCCTGTAACCCTAAATTAGAGGATTAGCTGGTATAGAAGATGAATGTTTTAAGATCTTATAGTTAACCTTATCAATGACATACCTGCTGTAATTTTTGTTCCTTTTCTTCCTAAGTGTAGTTTGGGCCACTACACAGTATGATGGCCTTCACTTCCTTAATCATGATTACCGTGATTTAAAAACAAACTCATCTGAGATCTGCAGGGAAACATGCACAAAAGACCCTGCCTGCCATTTTTATTCTTATATTCTTCAGTCTTCCTACAGAGAGAGAATTGGGTAAATATATGATATAATACAATAATCTGCAATGTACTGTAGTTAAAAATAAGTTACAACAGCTCATTTATTTTCATTTTTTTCTTAAACATGTATTTTAGTTTTTCTTTTTGTTATTCCAGGAATGGATGTTATTTGAAGCAAGTCATGACTTTACCCAGACCTGAGAAAGTAGCACACAGTCCTGGTGTGATATCTGGCTTCTCTCTAAGGAACTGTAGAACCGGAGCAATAGAATCTACAGCATGATGCAATGACACCTAAATTAGTACAGAA
Source organism: Pseudolaguvia tuberculata (assembly GCA_026260255.1). Lineage (NCBI taxonomy): Eukaryota > Metazoa > Chordata > Actinopteri > Siluriformes > Sisoridae > Pseudolaguvia > Pseudolaguvia tuberculata. The sequence continues at coordinate 2,550,483 of JAOTRA010000022.1, forward strand.
CCTGAAGTATTGAGATACTTTTAATAATTATTTTTATTTTAGAAAAAAACACAGATTTGCTTGTTATTGTTACTGAAACACTGATTGAGAGATAAATAAAGACGAGTTTGAATGATCTGTATTGATTTGTATGACATGAAACATTTTTTTTCTCAATGGAAAACAAAAGAGAAGCAGAACCTTTAAACAGGTTTAATTGAATTTATTTAAAGTATTTGACGTGCTGGGATAGGCGCAGCAGTCCCTTGTCACCCCAAATTCGGGAATAAGTGGGCAAGAAAATGAATGAATGAATGAATAAATTATTTGACATTGCTTAGCAACTCTGAGTCTCAATATTCAATAATTTCCACAGTGTGTCACACCGCGCATGAAGAAGGGTCAAAGAGGATATGCACTTTTGTTTTTTGTATTTCAAATCTTTCTGCAGGGGTAAATACAATTTTGAACAGATGTCTAATATGCGTACAAAACAACATCACGAAAACTAAATCAAAACACCAACACCTGTCCTTGCCAACCACTCCCTTCGAAGAACGGCAGGTGAATTTTACTCACATGCCGAAATGCGGGCCTTTTATATACCTCCTGGTTTTGGTGAACAAATTCTCACGATGGGTTGAGGAGTTTCCAACACAGAGGGAAAATGCAAAGGTGGTAACTCGCATATTTTTGGCAGACCTTTTTCTACACCATGGAAAAGGGGTGGACGGACTGTAGACAAAGGTGAACTCTGGGTGCACCTGGACAATTACGCTGCCTCCCTCATAACTACTCTTAACTAGACAAAATGAAGCTATTGCAAAAGTTACTCGGGTTTGTCCGGAAGCACCAACACACCCATTTCAAGTAGGGAATCAG
>JAOTRA010000022.1:2561424-2573607 GCA_026260255.1 Pseudolaguvia tuberculata
ATAGATAGATAGATAGATAGATAGATAGATAGATAGATAGATAGATAGATAGATAGATAGATAGATAGATAGATTTCTGTAATAGCATCAGTAAAAAGCGTGTTAGAAAACTGAATAAATTTTACCCCTGATTGTACAGATACCTCTGGTTTCAGAGACCCTGATTTCACTTCCACTCACATATTATAAAGATATTTGATTATGTAAAGCAGCTTTGAGACAATGACCGCTGTAAAAAAAAAGTGTTATACAAATAAAACGTGAATAAAATTGAATTAAAATTTAAATAAAATTGAATTAAATATTATATGCATCAATTTTTAAAAAAGAAATAAAAAATGATATTAAAACTTTAAGTCCTTTTTAATTACTGAATTTGAATGACCTTCTGGCTAATCAGTAACGAGAATTTTATCTTGCTGTATTATACAACTCGTTTAGCTTTTTATATTTTCTATGGATAAATGTTACACAGTTTATTCAATATAATATTTTCTTAGATGAACAACATCATGCTTTTTTATCTGAAAATTCCTGTTGTGATTTATGGAAGTGGGCAATATTTTGGCATTGTAGTTAGGATTTTGTAGTGACAGTTTAGAAAATTAATTAAATTACATTGTATGATAAAGAGACTTTTCCTCCAGAGATTTAGGCTCAGTTTTATACACATATCTAGCCGTATACATGCTGATGGGACTGGATATGTAATGGCTGGCTTTCCCCATGAAGCAAACTCAACATAGAGTGGTTTTGAAGAAACCTGGACTCTAAACATTCCCACTTGAATCTGAATGATGAATAACAATTAAGTAAGTGAAATCAGACTTCGGCCACAGTTTGCTTCTAAAGTAAATACATTCTAGTGCCATTTTATCCACTACTGAAATCAACTACAGTGTAAATAAACATAATATTGTTCTGATGATCTAAAATATAAAACAGATGAAATGTCAAAGAAATTAATAAGTTCAATAAATTTACAATTTCAGAATGATCATCAAATTATTAACATGATTATTATCATCCTCATAAACATATCGTTGTTATTATTGTTGTGGTTATTGGTAAAGTCTAATTTTAGATCTGCTAAATATACATTTGTCTAAATATGTTTTTATTTATTTTGTCGGTTGTAAAGAAAGAAACCTAAAGGTGGTTAATTATTAAAAAAATGACATTTTATGTTTATCTGCTAGTACTGTTACAAAATATAGCTTTAAATAATCCTAAATATTAACCTGACCTTTAATGTTGAGCGGTGGCTAATTCCTTGTTTTGGATATACTGGGCAAGTCCAATTAATGGCTAAAAACTCTACGTGGAACTAGTTAAACTAAGTTTTATGATTTCTTAATGAACAAACCAATATGATAGACCCAGTCCAGTCCAGTCCAGTCCACATTTAATTTCTGAAAGGGAAATCCACCTGTGATAAATGTACCGGTTCAGTCCCAGTTACAGGACAATGTACCCTCTGCAGGACTGAGGACGAAAGGTGAAGCTCCAGTGAGTACAAGTATAACTTTAAAGTCCCTCACCAGTAAGTGTCCTCCTGCCCAACGTCAATTGTTTCATCCTCATCGGAATCTGGAGAGCTGTAATCGTGAGGTCTCTTCATGGCTTAGCAGCTCTTCTCGTCTGATCAGGTGAGTTGGTGAAGAGTTTAAGAACTCGAACAGCACTTGATTCTCTGGGGGAAATTTTTCTTTATTCACCCTCTGCCAATAACTAAAAGTAAATCACACAGTTCAGGATAACAACATGCCTCTCTCTCTGTCTCTTTCTTTCTTTCTCTCTCTCTCACTGTCTCTGTTCGTTTTATTTCTTCTTTGTCTGTTCTATTCCCTCTCACCACATTAAAACGTCTATGTTTGGGGACACATTATTAGTGTTTCTCTGGCTCAGTTTGGTCCTCATTTGTCTTCTTCTCTGTCTTCAATAGACCCCTATGCTCTGGCACTTGCCAAGTCACATTCTCTTGATCCCTTTTGTACAGAGGTACCCCTCTCTCTCTCTCTCTCTCTCTCTCTCTCTCTCTCTCTCTCTCTCTCTCTCTCTCTCTCTCTCTTCAGAGTCAAAGTCAGGCAATTTGGGGGAATTGCCAGTTTGGCTCTTCTTCTCTTTTACCCTCTGCACGCTCTCACCCTCCTTCCTAGCCTTGACCAGCCCTCCCACTCTATACTTTTCTCTGTTATTTCTCCTCCTTTTAATTAGCCTCCTCTGCCTCTCTTATGCCTCATTCTCTGTTACTCTCTCTCTCTCTCTCTCTCTCTCTCTCTCTCTCTCTCTCTCTCTCTCTCCCTCTCTCACCCCTCACATTCACATTACACATTGTTCTCCCGTGCCTTGTCTACTGGGAGTGTCAGCATCTTTTGAGGAAGATTTTTAATCATTTGCTGAGATCAAAAAGCAGCAGTTGTCTTCTTGGCATTTGGAGTATTTGGAATATTTTTATGTACCAAAACATATGATGTCCAAACTAAATAAAACAAATATCTAGCCTTTTGATTATTAGACACCATCACACACACACATGCATGCATCTTCTAATGACAAAACAAAAGCATGAATTGTAAAATAAAAATAAAAAGAAATAGCAAATCGATTGATTCAGTCATTTTTTAGACCCTATAATGAGCGGCCTAGTTCAGTCAAGTTAAGTCACTTTTATTTATATTTAAAGTTGCTTTACAGAAACAGTATAAAACACACACAAACACTCAATTAGATGAATATTTGAAATTAAGAGTCCCCAACTACACAAGTCAGAGGCGACAGTGGCAAAACTCGGTCTGCGACAGAATGGAGAAAAAACCTCAGGAAAAACCAGGCTCAGTTAGGAGGTCAGTTCTCCTCTGATCAGGGAAAAAATCCCATGCTCTTGTTTAGAGCCCCAACTGGGCTGGTAGCGATGTTCATTCATTCATTCATTCATTCATTCATTCATTCATTCATTCATTCATTCAATCATTCATTCATTCATTTATTCATTCATTCATTCTCTTACCCACTTATTCCCTAATTCGTGGTCACAGGGATCTGCCGGAGCCTATCTTGGGGTGAGAAGCAGGAGTACACCTTGGACAGTTTGCCAGTCCAACGCAGGGCACACATAGACAACCACCCACACACACAATCACTCCTATGGGCAATTTAGTATCACCAAGCAACCTAATGTTTTTGGACTGTGGGAGGAAACCAGAGAATCTGGAGGAAACCCAGACAAGCACAGGGAGAACATGCAAACTCCACACAATTTTGGGTGTTAGCTAAGAAAAGGTTTTTACAATTTGTCCAGGTTTCAGACATCAGCACTCAGTATAACAAAGCATATAAATTTATGTCTGAAGGTGATTCAAAGTTTAAAGATTCAGTATAAGCTCTGCTACATATTAGTGTAACATATAGTATGGGTGCCCATAAGGTTGAGTCACAGTGTTGATATGGAAACCAGATTTAACAGGAATGGTATCTCATCCCTCAGTTAGTTTTTGGACTTGTACTTTTTTATCATCAGTGTTTAGTTACACATTATCGCTTGCAACCGGTAGAGTGATGCTAAACCTTTCAGTCACACTAGCTGCCACAAAGGATTTGGCTGCTAGTGTCTTGTCAGTATAGTAAAGATTAGAACCTCCTTATAGACTTATCTCACAGCTTAAGGACTGATCTTATAGCTTAACCCTTGCATAGTGTTTGGGTCCCGATTTCAACGTTTAAAGAGAATACAACAATCAAACAACATGGTCCATTGCACATGCCACGTTAATAAGCTAATCATATAATTAGCTATTAAAAGTATAAAATAAATATTAGGTCACAGGTTTGATTCTCGGGTTGGGGATCTTTCTGTGCGGAATTTGCATGTTCTCCCTGCGCTTGAGTGGATTTCCTTCAGGTACTCTGGTTTCCTCCCACCATCTAAAAACATGTACATTAGGTTAATTGGGAATTCTAAATTGTCCATAGGTGTGAATGTGTGTGTGTGGTTATGTGTTGCCCTGAGTTGGACTTACAAACTGTCCATGGTGTACCCCTGCCTCTTGCTCTATGTGTGCTGGTTTCTTCCCACAGTTCAAACACACACACACACACACACACACACACACACACACACACACACACACACACACATATATATATATATATATATATATATGCCAGTAGGTATGCTGTTGACTCCTATAATTTTTGCGAGTGTATTTCTGCCTCACACACCCAGTTGTTGAATAATGTTGAATGCATAAGTTATACATTAATTGCAGATTTACTGAGCTAAACTAAAAAACACAACTCTTCTGTGCTGTAAATCATTTCTTGTGCTTCTTTGTTTTGGAGTACATATGTCTGGAATTAGGAGTGTGTGGGACGAGGGTAACGTCCTCCATGGTCATTAGCTGTGTAAAAACCGATGCTCTGTACGACTCCTGCAGCCTCTTTAGTGCTGTCAGAAGGAGATGGTGGATGTCATTAGCAATAAAGCTGAAACATGGAGTTTGACTGTCGCCAGAAGCTTATGGTTTGGTGTATGAGACAAGACAAATGTAAAGAGATCTGCCTTTTCCCTTCATCCCACAGACTCCAACTTCTTTCATTACCAATCCTTTATTTTGTTCATGTCTGGATCTTATTTCTAGCTCCCGCGCTGAAAATAAGAAGAAAGCAGCAGAAAGATCTATGAAGTCAGACCTTCACAATGTCTCTGTTGTTATTTTTATCATTGCTCTACTTCAAAAGATTGATTTTCTTCTCTGTTTTTCTGCGTACTTTTCCCTCACAATGTTTCCTTGGCCTTTTTATGCCTTTGACTCTCATCTCATTTTCCTTTTTTCGTTGAAATTTTGGAGATTTGCTGTGGCATACTTCCTCTTCAGGTCATGGAAGGAAATCCGTCTGGGAAATGGAAAAACAAAAGCACAAACCAGATTTGAGCCAAGGGTAACTTAATTTTAAAGGCTCGGCTATTGAAGGAAAACAGAGCAAAAGAAAAACGGAATCTTGGCACTTAGTGGGGGTGGGGGGGGGAATTGTTCGCGTGTTTTCTCGGCCACTTCAGTGCTTTCCGTATGACCTTGTTTTTTACCACAAGAAGGCCATTTCTGCAACTGACATTAACAAGCTCATATTTCCATGACATTCTCACACACACTAAAGCATATACACATGCGCACAAAGCAAATCGCATTACGGCCTTAAACCCTTTTGTTTTGCATACTCTCCCACATCTAATGCATTTTATTTCTCACCAAGAAACAAATAGCCATTCAGCTGAATTTGATTTATCATTTATTAAACACCTGCTAGCAGAAAATCTCAAAGTAAAAATATTGTTTATGTTATGTTATGTAATCCCCCTTTTTAAATTTTGCTTACACTCATTCTCCTCTAGCTTTAGAATAAACACAGAAACACAGAAAGAAGATATATTTTGGAAGACAACAACTGGGACATTTGCCTAATTTGGGAGGTAGTGGTGGCTCAAATGATTAAGGTGAATTATTGATCAGGAGACCAGGAAGATCTGGGTTCAAGCCCCATGACCGCGAAGGAAAAACTTGGCTCAAGTTTGACACTGTTGGGTCCTTGAACAAAACCCTTAACACTTCCTGCTCCAGGGGCACTGTACAATAGCTGACCCCCAACTTGGATATGCAAAGAAAAACATTTCACTATATAGTGTACTCTGTATAATCATGTATGTGACAAAATAAAATTGCTTCTCAGGCTCACATGCCCACCTATTTACATATCATAGTATACACTTGGTTGACAGGGTATTCTGTAGTAGCTATATATACCCTCATCCCTAAACACAACTATTTACAGGGATCAATGATTGTTACATTTCTATATCACCATTTATCACTCACTCATACTCCTACACTAACCTCCAAACTTTTTAATGCTTTTTACTAAATTTTGGTTTAATAAATAAAATATTTTTTCAGTTCATACATTAATGTTTATTCAGGAGGCTTCTGGTGCTGAAATTATGAGGTTCTACTTCATCCCAAAGGTGTTCCGTGGAGTTGAGTCAGGGTCACCTTTCTGTATAGGAAACTTGAGTTCTTCCAGTCCAACCAACCAACCGACCGACCGACCGACCGACCGACCGACCGACCGACCGACCGACCGACCGACCGACCGACCAACCGACCAACCAACCAACCAACCAACACAGTATGTCTTCAGGTGTTTGTACACAGGGGCATTGTCCTGCTGCCATATACTGTGCCATGGTCTGCTGGGTGGGCAGCATCAGTGCCAGGGATATCAGTAGGATTAACAAGCCTATTCGCAAGGCTGGATCTATCATTGGACACAAACTGGAGACATTTGAATCAGTGATCAAACTGTTCTCCATCATGGACAATCCGTCTCATCCACTCTACAACACACTACAGTCAGTGTCAGAGGAGCTCATTCTCCAAAAGATTCATTCAAATTTGTTGTCACAGAAAACGTTACAGGGTTTTTGCACAATGTGCGCATATGTAGATGAATAAATATTTATATAAATAATAAAAAGTGAATCCTAATAATCCTAATAAGTTTTTCAAAATATATCCAGGTTTGACTCGTTTTTTAATTTTTCGTAAGATTTACTTTATTATTACAAATTAGGCCCTGCAATAAACTGACGACCTGTCCAGGGTGTTCCCCTGCCTCTTGCCGTATGTACACTGGGCTAAGCTCCAGTAAACCCTTGTGACTCCAAATTAGGGAATAACAAGTTTAGAAGATCAATGAATAAAAGAACTCCTTATTCATCTTCTTGCCCGCTTATTCCCTAATTCGGGATCACGGGGGTTTGCTGGCGCCTATCCCAGCGCACATAGGGTGAGAGGCAGGGGTACACCCTGGACGGGTCACCAGTCCATCGCAGGGCAACACATAGACAAACACTCACACACACATTCACTCCTATTTAGAATAACCAATTCATCTAATCTGCATGTTTTTGGACTGTGGGAGGAAACCGGAGTACCCGGAGGAAACCTACGTAAGCGCTGGGACAACATCTTTCCACACAAAAAGATCCCTGGCCCAGGAATCGAACCCTGGGACCTTCTTGTTGTGAGGTGACTGTACTATCCACTACGCCACCGCGCCGCCCTGAATGAATATTTCTTACATATATTAGGTGGGCGTCATATTGGTTAGCACAGTTGCCTCACAACAAGAAGTTCACGGGTTTGATTAGTCCGAGAGTCTTTCTGTGTTGAGTTTGCATGTTCTCCCCATGCTTGCGTGGGCTTCCTCTGGGTACTGTCAATGTGTGTGTGTGTTTCTTCGTCTATGTGTGGCCCTGCGATGGACTGGTGTACCCCTGCCTCTCGCCCGTGTGCGATGGGATAGGCTCCAGCAGATCCTTGTGACCTCGAATTAGGGAATAAGTGGCTAAGAAGATGAATGAATGAATATATATTACTTGTTTTTTGTATAACATGATTTTTTCATAATAACATCACACTCCTTATTTTCAATAAGTTAATTCATAATTAAATAAAATTTATGTATATAATAATATTTGTCGAAATGACTTGTGGTGTCCCCCGGATGAGGATGGGTTTCCCTTTTGCCACAGTTGCCACCGGTTTGCTCGTCATGGTCAACCCTACACTTTTCCTTTTTACTGCATTTTGTGTAAAATGCCTTTAAGGTCCGGTCTGTTGTTAAAAGAACCATACAAATAAAAATTAATTGAATTAAATTGAGATTTTTATGCAGATTTAATAAGTAATGTATCTATTTAAACAAATCTGCATTTCTTTTAAGATAGAACGAACAAGTGGGATTTCGCTGGAATTTCACAGGCTCTTATCTTGTCTGTTCGGCCACTGTTGGTGTTAGTCCTCTAAAGTGCTTCCTTGTCATGTCTTGCCACTCTTCAGGATTTGAGCTTGTGCGTGTGTGCATGTGCGTGTGTGTGTTTATTTATGGCCAAACGATTCCAGCGTGCATGATGTGTGTGTCCTGCTTATTTTCCTTTCCATCACATGTTCCTCATATTAAAAGTGACACGTGTGTCTGTTCTATATCAAAAGATTTCCTTTCATGACATCAGATGTTTGGCATTATGGATCATCTTGGATGGCGCTCGCAGCATGTGAGAGTGTGAGAGGAGTCTGGCGCGGAGAGAGAAAGTCCGCTTTGCTGTTTACCCATTGAGCCACGCTTACCTCATCCAGACTCCAAAAAAGTAAATAAGGAGGGAGAAGCCAATGAGAAGACTCAGAAAGGGGCCTATTGTGTCCCCTGGCGAGTTCTGTTTCAAGCGGTGTTCCCACACTACAGAGCTCCGATCGAAGGCCTGACTGCGGTAACTCTCGTTGGTGCCGCGACACAGACAGGCTGCTCAGGCCTCAACAAGCCACAAGCACTCATTGTCTGTCGCCACAGAAACCAGTGTCTTCATGTCAGACATGTTTTCTGTTTGTTTTCTTTTTTATTTCTTTAATGTGGCCAGGAGAATGTTTCCTCCCCTTTATCCCCCAATTCCAAGAGCATTTCTTTCCCCTTTAGCCTTCTTTCCTAAAATGCTGTTGTCCTTACTCTGTCGTCTTTTTTTTTTTTGACTTGGGAAGATTGTCATTTGTAAACCTCTTTCATAGCAGACAGACTCTATCTTTGTCACGATGTCTTGGTCTCACTCCCTATTTCTCTTTTTTATGTCATTTTATGAGGTTTTGGCACAGATACTGCTTTTTGCATGGCTTTGAAAAAAAAGAAACATGCAAACTAAAACAACAAGAAAACCTTCCCTGAAAGTCTTGTGTCGTTCCCACACTAAGCCAATTCTTGTCTCAAGATTAAACAATCTCCTACAACAGAAAGAACGGAAAAGGAGATCTGGTTATGATTTCGAAGCTCATAAACCAAGAGAGGATGCCCCACAGACATCCAATGAGAAAAATAAATCCCCCCAAAAAAGAAAGAACCAGTTTCTATTTTTAAGGGCTGAAAGAATGTCTGTGCAATGACTCACTGGACTGGTAGTTCCAATGTAATCAGTTAATTCTGACTGAAATCCCTGACCACATCACACAATTTCAACTTCTATGATATGGAGAAGAGCAAAAAAGCAAGTCTTCGGCAAAGAACAAAAATGAAGAACTCATCTTTTCTTGTTTTATCTACTGTTTCTTTGGCATGATCACACTAAATGTCACAGAATATTTACTATAAGCTTTGTTTTATTTGAAAGCGATATTATCCAGATTATCTGTTTGAGTTATTGACAGTGTGAGTCGCTTGAAGTTCCACAGGTTTTTATTGGTTTCTTGCTCTCTCAGCCACCCATCCATCCATCTATCCATTTATCCAACACTCAATAAGATAATATTTGTAAATAAAGAGTCCACAACTAAGCAAGTCAGAGGCAACAGCAGTTGTTATCTGATTAGACATATAGTACGTTACCTATGCTGCGGAAAAAACCCTTGGTTTTGTCCAGATAGTCAAGATCATCATGGGGTAATTGCCTTCTATCTGCGTCTGTCTGTCCGTGCATCCTTCCATCCATCCATCCATGAATGGCAAGCATTGACCTTTCAACAACAATAATAATAATAATAATAAAGTTTATAATGGGGAATAAGGGAAAAGATTAATAATAAGTAATCATAGTGTCTTATGACTGCAACTATTATTAAAGTATTATAACACTAACACTCACTCAACCAAGCCCTATCACCCGGTAACAGTCTGGATGGGACACCAAACCATATCCAAGCTATTTCGCTGTTTCAAAACGTGAATGAATACACACATTGAAACACATTGGTCATTCATTCATCTTCATACCCGCTTATTCCCTAATTCGCGGTCACAGGGCCTTGCTGGTGCCAGTGAATTATATTTTTGACAACATTTCTTCTAAAACTAAAACAGAGCTGCTTGTGAACTCGATGACTATTGGTGACATATTATCAAGGACAGATTGTCTCAACACATCAGGTGTCCCAGCATTTTAAAGAAAGGTTAACCTTTCAGAGTCATAAACTGGATTAATGAGGGTGTGCAAGAGGAAGAGTGGATGTGACGAGCTGAAGAGCTGATGACGGAAAGATGTGCCTCTTGATCTGTTATTTGATGCAAGGCAAAATCTGTGTCATCCTGGAATGTGATTGTGACACAAAAACAAAGAGCTCCAGTAATTTAAGGCAAAGCTTCTGGAGGTAGACGTTGGCATGCCTGCATGGTGTAACTCTTACAGAGAGGTAAGAAGAGACAACCTCAGGGGTTTTTTCCCATTGTTTTGGTGAGTCTTTCAGAACTGTCACTCTGTGGTCAGAGTGTATTATTGTGAGGGTTTCAGCCTTCAGCTCCGGCTGCCACGGTGCTAAGTTTGAACTTAATTACATCCAGTCAGCCCTATCATTACAGCCAAGCTTAGTGCACCACCGGCCGGAGCGTAGGTAGCAGCAGCAGGGAAGCAAAACAGCAGTGTGCCACAGTCACACGCTCTCTGACTAAAAGACTCACACTATCTGGCACAAATACAGCCCTGTCCAGACCACATATACAAAATTACAACAACACATACACACAGTCCTAAACACAATCCCATTCCTTTAGCATGAGACCACAACTTGTATACATTTGAGGGGACACACAGGATATTTCTTGTCTCTGCTGGATGTTGGACATAAGGGGTTTCCTCCTATTTTAAGATTATATTGAGTAACTTACAAACCGTTCCTATTTTCCTTTGGAAAGTAAGAAAATAAAAGTCTTAGAAAAGAAGACAAAGAGTCTGTTAAAGGCATGATTGCATTACATGGTAATTAGAGAAAGAGAAGCTTTCCCCTTCGTGCTTATAGCCACAGAGAAGAGCGGCGTCTTCAGGCCGAAAAAAGGGCGCCTGTCCTATTAAATCCTACGAGACGGGATCATATCATCTAACTCTCCCTTTAACCATTGTTCAATCTTCTAAACTGTTTGCTGTGGATTGTGTAGACGCACGCATGCACGCACATATGCACATACACATACACAGATGCACACAACAAAGACGGTCGGGTGAGTTTCTAAGCCTCTTGAATCTTATGATCAACGGGGCCGGTTTGTGCTGGTGCCACAAAACGAATTCCAGAGATTCTGAGCTAATTCAAAAAGTTTTACGGCACATTCTCAAACCTATAAGGAGCAGAGTGCTGCCAATCAAGGCCATGATTCCGTAGTGATAATTTCCCATTGCATTTCTCTTTAATCAGCATTTCTTCTTGGCTTTAAATATGCTTAGGATTAGGATCATCTTCTAGCTTTAAACACATCAGAACAGTTTATCTGTACTCAATAGGGCAGCTATCTCAGAATGCAGCATTCACTTTCCTGCAAAATAAAAAGTAAACAAAATAGATGGCATTATTTTGTGAGGTGGCCTTTTTTATTTTAAAATAGTAAAACACTTTAAACTAATCACACTTGTAACATCGGTAGTAATTTTCTAAAATATACGATCACATTATTTCATTGAAGTTGGGGGAGGAGGGTTGTAGCACAATAGTAAAGGTGTCAGGTTTGATTCCCACCATCATTAAGTTGCCCTGAGCAAGTCCCTTAACCGCCAATTGCTCAGTACTCTGTAAAAGAGTGTCTAGAAATGCTATTAATAAAATAAGAAAAGACAACCCTGTTGTTAGGGCAGCGCGGTAGCGTAGTGGATAGCACGGTCATCTTACAACAAGAAGGTCCCAGGTTCGATTCTTTCTGTGGAGTTTGCATGTTCTCCTCGCGCTTATGTAGGTTTCCTCCGGATACTCCGGTTTCATCCCACAGTGATAAAAACTTAGGTAATTCTAAATTGTCCATAGGAGTGAATTTGTGTGTGAGTGGTTGTTTGTCTATGTGTTGCCCTGAGACCGTCCAGGGCCTCTCGCCCTCCATGCGCATGGATAATGCCAGCATAATCCCGTGACCCCGAATTAGGGAATAAGTTGGTAAGAAGATGAATGAATGAATGAACCCTGTTGTTCATGTTAGTCTAACCAAAGATTGTCCTTGCATGGTTCCACCTTCACACTGGAAGTCAGACAGACAGACAGACAGACAGACAGACAGACAGGCAGACAGACAGACAGGCAGGAAGGCAGGCAGGCACATAGATAGATAGATAGATAGATAGATAGATAGATAGATAGATAGATAGATAGATAGATAGATAGATAGATAGAT
>JAOTRA010000022.1:2641802-2652238 GCA_026260255.1 Pseudolaguvia tuberculata
CAGACAGACAGACAGACAGATAGATAGATAGATAGATAGATAGATAGATAGATAGATAGATAGATAGATAGATAGAAGAATAGAATAGAATAGAATAGAATAGAATAGAATAGAATAGAATAGAATAGAATAGACTTGAAGATTTTCCGGCAAACACTCACACACAATACAAACAATAAATAAAGATGTTAAAGTAATACTTAACGAGGTTAAATGTAGATGTAAGCACATAGGAGTGTAGCACGGTGGCGTAGTGGTTAGCACAGTCGCCTCACAACAAGAAGGTCTTGGGTTCGATTCCCAGAAGGAAGGGCTTTGAGAGCACTTTTCTTAAGACTTAACTCTGTCTCTTTACTCTGTCACTAATACAGAGTGGAGGTCAATGAAGAAGAAGCAGACTGGAAAATCTTCTGGTCTTTCCAGCCGAATGACATAATTACAAGCAGAATGTTTTCAATAGCAACACAAACGCGCTTCACATGCAACGGCTTTTGCGTATCTGTCATCAGTATTCATCTTTTCAAAATTCTCTATAACACATTGTGTGGGAAGCTCGATGCAAAATAGTTCCTTCCTGGGTGAGAGCCTTGTGTTATTTGCACAGGATTTTCTCTTTTCTAACACCTCAGGCTGTGTTTTTCCTTTGTAGACCTGCAGCATCTCCTTCACCTGAGTCACAGTAAACAGCAGAAAATCTCAAAGAGATTTTCCATAATGGAAAATTAAAGCCATTTCTTCATGACTTATCCCAGCCCATATAGGGTAAAAAGCAACGGTATACCCCAGACAGGTCTACCAATCCATTGCAGGGACACACATAGATGAACAACCAACACACGCACACGCACTCTTACCTATAGGCTATTGAAAATCACCAATGAACCTAATGTACAAGATTTTGGACCCAGGAAGGAAACCTGAGCACCCGGAGAAATCCAAGCAAGCGCAGGGAGAACATGCAAACTTCTCACAGAAAAAGTCATGCTAACCACTTTGCCACTATGTATCATTGCAGTAAAATTTTTGCAAATCTCCCAAAAGGCAAAAAGCCCACAGTTTAGGGGTTTGGTGGGTTTCCAATTCATTCTGTCAGGGAAGTTGAGGAACACGAGTTCTTTTACACCAACTATAACACAGCATGTCTTCATGGAGCTGAAATGTTTTGTGGCTAGTGACATTGTTTGGATCTCTTCGTTCCAGTTATGGAAATCATATTGCTATAGCAAACACAGAAATCCTAGGCATCTATGTGCCTCCAGGTTTATGACAAAAATCTATCTTCCTGCAAAGATCATTTTTGGTACTTGTGCAGAAAACAGTCAGTCTGTCCAAATTTGTCTTTCGGTCAGTCACACTGGAACAGTGTTTGGTCCTCAGAGTATAGAAAAGTATAATGGATGTCAGCCTATACAACTGTGTGCTTCCAACACCGTGGGACAGTTGGTGTGATGGTCATGGGAAACGTGCAACAAAAAGACCTATTTCAGGAAAAAGCATCCCATCTGGGATCACTAATGACGTATGAGTAATGGTCTGATTATATTTTCTACTTAATCTGATGGAGAATAACTGTGATGAAGTCATGTAAAGCTGAGTAAACACAGCCACAGTGCAGCCTGGGTTAGACCAATTGTTTACAGATGGACTAATTTCAGACCGATTCATTTCTCCAGATTCCAGATGTAAGAGGTAAAATGATTTCCATTTTGTACAGTACACTTACCACTGCCTTACAAACTGGAACCCGGCCATTAATATTACCTCTATTAATATTATTGGAATGCAAATAGAAATGAAGATAAATGATTCTTGTTTCCATTTCCCAGAATGAATTAATAGACAGTTAATAGACACTTGACTGTCTTTATAGGGGAAAATGCTTGGACTTTTTTTTAAATACTGGTTCAGGCCGATGTACGTGTTTACACCGGGAACTCTGGTTTCCTCCTTCATTAGGTTGATTGGTCATTCTAAATTGCCCATAGGAGTAAGCAAGAGTGTGGCCTGGTGACAGACTGGTGACTTGTTCAGGGTCTTGTCTTCCACCCTTCATAGTTCTGGAATAGGCTCCAGCAAACCCCTATGACAATGAATTAATGAATAAGCGGGTATAGAAGATGAATGAGTCAAATATACAATTTATACAGCTGTACAGTTTATTACATGTAAACCATATAGACATATATATTGTGGCAACAATGTTGAAAGACACCCTTATAGGTGAGGTTTTGGCAATAAAGTGTGATCCTTTTCATAGTGTAATAGGTAAAAGTCAAACTATATTTCGTAATAAAGTGATAGCAAGGCTGATGATGATGATTTGTACTGATGGTTGGTTAAAAATCAGTACAGGACGTGGGTTTAGATGCCAGAACCACCAAGCTGCTACTGGCTAGTCTTTAAGCCAGGTTAGTGCCGATTTATATCTATTAATGAGATAAATGTATGTGACTGTGGACGTGGTTGTGAACATACTTGCTTGGATGATGAAAACACACGCAAGAATTTAATAAAACACCACCTGGCATTGGAATTTGCAATGTAATGTCATTGTGCATTCTAATAGAAAGCAAAGACATCATTTTTAGTGTAAAACTTATTATGTTATCATTTTCCATAAACACACGAAAGCATAACAACATTAAACATTGGTTAGTATTGTTTGCATGCGTGTGTTGATGTTTGTGCTTGTGCATGTGTTTTGAGTCTTTTTCTTTATTCGACTCATGCAAATGTAATTATGAAAAATATTTGCAGGACAGAGAGGTCAATCTGGTGAAAATAAATTGTGCGCAAAAATAATTGAGTCTGATTGTTCAGGATATTATTCAGGATTTATTTTGATGCTTGTTTTGGGGTCACAAAGTTATACGTCCTTTACTGGAAGTAAAATTAAATTTATCAATACCTGGTTTAAAGGATGATAAACCAATGAATTGCTCAAACATGTGGCAACCAGGTGACGACATGCAACCAGGTTGGATTCCAGCTTGAATGTCCTCCGGGCCCCATCTTTTTCCCTCTATCTCCACTATTCCGTCTCTGTCTGTCCTATGAAAAAGGTTTTGTAACAGATTCTTCAACTTGGCTCAATACACATTATTATTTGGTTCAGGTGTGTCTGGTTAGGTTTGGAACTAAACTCTGCAGGACACCGGCCCTTCAAGACTGAGTTTGGAGACCCCTGATATACAGTTACAGTTTGGCATTTGGCAGACGCTCTTATCCAAACTTACATTTGGTCTTTTTACAACTGAACAATTGTGGGTTAAGGGCCTTGCTCAAGGGCCCATAGTGATTGCTTGGTGAAGGTGGGAATCGAACCCTGGTCTTTCTGGTAGTCCAACACCTTAACCACTAGGCTACCACTTCCCTCATGATATAGACGATGATCATCCCATCAGTCGGGACAGATAGGCGTCTCTGCTCACTATTCCAATCAGACTCTAGCAGTAACAGTCAGTATATGGTCCACTAAAAGGTTTAATCTGTTTTAACAATTAAATAAAAAAGTTTTTGAAGAATAAAATCCATATTGATCATTGCTATCGGCTATATAGTGGTGATGATGCAATTTAGAATTACTAATTAAGAAGAATTCCAATTTATTTTGTCACATACAGGATTATACACAGTACAACATATAGTGAAATATTTTCTTCACATATCCAATCTTAGCTAGTTAGTTAGTAAGCGCAGGGTCAGCTATTGTACAGCGCCCCTGAAGCAGGAAGGGTTAAGGGTCATGCTCAAGGGCCAATCAGTGGCAGACTTGAGCCCAGGTCTACCAATCAACAACTCAGCACCTTAACCGTTTGAGCCACCAATGTACCCATATTACCATAAAGCACAAGTTTTTGGACTGCAGGAGGAAACCGGAGTACTTGAAGGAAACCCACGCAAGCATGCAAACTCTGCACAAAGATCCACAGCCTGGGAATCCAACCCAGGACCTTCTTGTTGTAAATTTCTTTTAATTTTCTGTATGTAAAAATGGATTTGACATCCGCTTCATGTTAATTTTTCCAAAATCTTTAAAAATAATAAGAATAAGATCACACAGGACACCATTTAATGATCATTATACTGTCAGAATAAAAGCTCATAATGGAAACTGTACGCTTAATCTTGAAGTAAACAGAAAAAAACTAAATTAAAAAGATCCTACATTTTTCACCTAATCACCAATTCAAAAATAAAAGACCCAGCACAACGGTATTTGGGGTAAATGGTATTATGACCAGTTTAATCATCACTCATCTGCAAGCGTTAATTTTTATTAACTTTATACATCAGTTTTTCCAACACCAACTGGCCTTAACGGACAAAAAAAAAAAAAAGGGGGAAGTGGGAAATTCAATGGTGGAGATGTTACCCCTTCTAACCCCTTTAACTACAGAGCAACTAATAATCACTGGTATGTATAGCTGAGGTCCGAAATATCTCAGATCGACAATTTCAGTGGGAATCCTGAATAATACAATTATCAACATAGAGACAAAAAAAATCTATTTTAATTCCAGCATTATTTAATGTTGTTAGTAACACATTTTGGCATCATGTCAGATTGTCAGCTTTGCGTCAGTTAGGCACTACATTTCATTACGCTGATGTACAGTGTTATTAGGAGGCATGGTAAATACACTTTCTTCTAAACAAAACGTGAGTTGTACAATGTAGCACAAGCAGCTTTAAGTGAGCGCTACCATTACACAGGAAGTAGTGTAGAGAAATTAAGACCAGACTTTCTTTGGACAAATCGGTAGCCTGTGTGTCTGGGACAAACATGATGAATAAACAAGTTTATAGAATGAGATTAACCAGCTTAACCTTCAGTCATACATAACTAATAATAATACTAAAAATAATACGTTTACACATATTGTGCCATAGTGCTACTTAATACCTCTGCTTACTTTTCCCATCCCTGATTTAATTCTTTGTGTATAATACAAATGGCAAAGCTGAGAATGTTCATACTTTTTCAGGGATAGATAATCTGGTGGTTAAGAGACAAAAAAAGAGGACATCATGTCCTCATAGACAAACAAAAGCAACAAAGTGTTTACTAGAGGCACATCTACAACACATATGAGAGCATTAGGTTAAAACAAATGTTTAGTGGCAATACTGAAATCAGACAATTCAAGAAAAAAATGTTCTTCATCTGTCAGTATATTATAAAAAGCTTTGCTGTTAGTATGTAAGTCCGTGCTTGTGCCTCTGATGTTTGTGTTCTCTTTCAGACATGAAGATTGCAGTGTCTGGAATAATTCCTGCTCTCTGCTATAACTCTGATTTAAGAGATACTAGTACATTTAAACATTAACAGAATCCGACAGATGTTCTGCTTTCTAGCTGTTACTTTGTGGGTCGCTGATCTCAGATTTACATGTAGATAATCTATTAAGGCAGCTTGTAAATTTATAAAATAACCTACACACAGCTACAGAATAAAGACGATTCTTTACATGGGCATGAAAACTAAATATTATTATATTTAATTTACAAATTGTTTAATTCCTGATTTCCTTTTGTTGGAGTGCATCAAAAAGCAACATGTTTAACAACTAAAATGCAACTAACAAACAATCAAAATAAATTAAAAGTACTTTCAAATTAAACCTAAAACAGGCCTGATCTTTTATGGCTATAAGTTTAAGGTTAAGTAATATTACTTTTAAACTCAGCTCAACTCCCTTAGTAGTCATCTTCTACCCCCACGCCGGACCACGATAGTTCCTGCTACAATGTCATACACAGTCCTATTGTGCTGAAAGAAGAGTAATGTGATGAAGACTGGAAAGAGGAAAGCAATAGACAGGTTCTTATTCAAAGCTCGTACCGTGGACCTGCGGGAGAAAACAAGATTGCAAATTAGACATTTTTGCAAGATTTTCCCAAAAGCAGAATTTCTGTGGAGGTCACTCACGCTGACAAGGTTACGTTAGATGCTGGGACCACAAGGACGCAGTTGGGTCGTACCAAAACGGTAGAGTCACAGGTAACAACACGCAAGCCAAGCAGGAACTTTCCAGGTGTAGCACCTCCTACTCCCCAAATACAGATAGTCTGCAGAATAAACAAACAAATGCAAGAAAAAAAGATAATGGTGTAAATGATGGCTAGTAGATGGACCAAGCGTCACACAGTTAGGGAGGGACTTTCAATGTGCAGAAATTGTCCTTTACTAGTCCTTCATTAGGCTACTGCCCAAGTACAAATCAGGAGCAATGATTTTGCTTTGCTTTTTGGTTACGTGCATTTATACATTGCAGGCAAACTTTTTTGTAGCAATCACTGCTGGGTCCTTGCGCAAGGCCCTTAACTCTCAACTTCTCAATTGTATAACTGACATAAAAAGTTGCTCTGGAGTAGAGGGTCAAGCTAGAAATATAAAATGTACTTAATTATAGAAAATGACTAAGAATCTAATACTAAAGACTAGAAAAATTCTAAATTGCCTATAGGACTGAGTGTGAGTGTGGCCCTGTGATGAACTGGTAACCTGTCCAGGGTGTGCCCCTCCTGCCTTTCACTTTTCAGAGAAATAGGCGCCAGGATAGGCTCCAGAAGACTGTGACCCCGAGTTAGGGAATATGCATGTATAGAAGATAAATGAATGAATAAATAATATGTATAAACAGTATGCTATTTGCAATGGGGTCATGTTCCATTATGTCCATTATAGTTTAATTTTGTTGTAAAATCAAAAGGAGAGTAGAGATCCTGCTAAAGATACCACTGATGCATTATTGCGAATTGAAGGTCTGGAAAAATGTTCCACTTCTACCCTTTTAATATCCACTAGATGGTAGAGTACATAGTGCACAGTGTTAGTGCATATTGTTTACTCTATACCATCGAGCCTGTGCCTGTACTCTGCAAAATCAATTGAATAAATTGTAATTAATTTAATCTAATGATGTAACACAAATTGTTAAAGCATCCATGAATTAATTCCGTTTATAGTTTTCTCCATTCAACGACAGTGGATAAATCTCTTGACTTTGACACTAAAATCAGTATTACTTTTAACAGACATAATACTGAAATGCAGCTTTAACAAGGGAAACCCTTTTTGCCACAGATCAAATTTGTAATGGTAGAATTAAACAGCTGCTGAGTCAAAAGTGCTTATAAAATGACATAGAAATAGATTTACTGACCTCATAGAAACAAACTAAAACCCTGTACACCAACGCCACCACCATCATCTTCTGCAGATCCTCCAGAGACGTGTTCTCATCGATTTCCTCCACTACAAACTGCATGATGACTTTAGAAATGTCCCTGTGGTGAACAGAGAACACAGACTTTCAGACCATCATCAGGAAAGCAACATTACTTGTGTATCAGTGTTACAGCTCTTTGGTGTGTCTACACTGATTCAAAACTTACTTCATACCACTTAGATGCATAATCCACAAAACTATTGTCGCTTTAACGCAGAACAGGATGAAGAAATCCACCATTTCAGCTAGAAATCTGTGTAAAGGTGAGGGAATGATGTACTCTCTACCTAGAAGTGATGAACAAAAATTACTAAATAAAAAAAAAACCTCACTCCTAATGGGAAATAAATCCTAAATCAACTGCCGAGACTTCTTTCAGGGCGTGTACACACTTCACAAGCTCTGGTGTGATTGCTCATTAGTGCAATTCTATTGGCTATGTGTGGAGTAGGTGTGGGATTAGGAGTGTAGCCTTAGGGAGCAAGTGTAGGGTATATGTAGGTTTAGGGAGAAAAGTGTAGGGTACATGTAAGTTTAGGGAGGCAAGTGTAGGGTACATGTAGGTTTAAGAGCAGAAGTGTATGTTTAGAGGTGTAGCCTTAGGTGGTTAGTGTTGTGTAGGTTTAGGGAGGTAAGTGTAATGTATGTTTATGTTTAGGTTTAAGTGTGTAGGTGGGGGGATACCTGTAGATTTAGGGGTGTATGTTTAAAGGTGTAGTCTTAGAGGATTAAGTGTAAGGTACATGTAGGTTTAAAAGTGTAAGTGTAGGTATAGGAGTATATGTTCAGAGGTGCAGCCTTAGGGGGTTCATGTAAGATACATTTAGGTTTAAGAGTGTATGTGTAGGTTTAGGAGTGTATGTTTAGAGGTGTAGCCTTAGGGGGTTAGTGTAGTGTAGGTTTAGGGAGGGAAGTGTAAGGTACATGTAGGTTTAGGGGTCTAGGTGTAGGTTTAGGGTTGTATGTTTAAAGGTATAGCCTTAAAGGGGTATGTGTAGGATACAATAGTTATAGGTTTAAGGGTCTTTGTTTAGGAGTGTAGCTTTAGGGAGGTACGTGTAAGGTACATGTAATATTTAGGGTGTGGGTTTAGGGCTGTAAGTATAGCGATATGCTTAGGGGGATATGTGTAGGGTACATGTAGGTTTAAGTAGGTAAGTTTAGGGTAGGTGTAACGTGTGTACTTTATGGGTGTATGTGTAAGATTAGGGAGTATGTTTAAGTGTAGATTATGGGTGATAGGTGGAGTAGGTGTAAATTTAGAGGGTGTATATGTAAGGTATTAGGGCAGCGCGGTGGTGTAATGGACCTTCACTTCAACAAGAAGGTCTCAGATTCGAATCCCGGGCCGGGATCTTTCAGTGTGTAGGTTGCATGTTCTCCCAGCGCTTGCATGGGTTTCCTCCGGGTACTTAGGTTACAGTCCAAAAACATGCAGATTAGGTTGATTGGTGATTCCATAGGAGTGAATGTGTGTGTGAATGGTTGTTTGTCTATGTGTTGCCCTGAGATGGACTGGCGACCCGTGCAGGGTGTACCCCAGCCTCTCGCCCTATGTGTGCTGGGATAGTCGCAGCAGACCCCGTGACCCCGAATCAGAGAATAAGCGGGCAAGAAGATGAATGAATTAATGTAGGGTAGGTGTAGCTTTAGGAAGGTATGTGTATGTTTAAGGGCAAGTGTGGGTTTTGGCTGATAGATGGGGTAGGTGTAGATTTAGGGGTGTATATGTAGGAAAAGTGTAAGTTTAGGGGGTATTATCTCTTTCTGCTTTAGCCGCTAGTTTAGCTGACTAGGATCACCCATTGAACATGCTAATGTACCTGCTTGTGGAGCGGGGTTTCCATTCGCCTGCCCCGGACTGGCCACTGCTGCAGCGGGTGTTGATATGGAGGAATTCCCGGCCTGAGGAGCCGCTGTGGGGTGTATCTGAGGCGGACCGGTGAGCTGGACGTACCAGTTAGAAATGTCTGCGGGTGTCGGGGCCGATGGGCACGGAGGAACGTTAGTCGCTTGGCTACCAGACTGCAGTGGACACCATGGAGGAGATAACGGCAGTGTCGACACGAACATCCAACTCTGCCAACTGGCGTAGCCGCAGTAATAGTGCCACATCCACTCCCGCAGTTTATTACAGTATTCTGTCCTAGACGCGTCCACATCCCCGTTCAGAGACTTTATTCCTCGCTCTTCTTCTTTTTTCTCTGTAGCCATTTTTTCTTCAGTGAAGAACCGAATTTAATCGTAACGGAATCTAATCCGTTCAGGGGACACTGAACCTTCAGGCTCAGACTCTCAAAAGGAACCGAGCAAATCGACTCAACAGTTCAAACCTTTCAACAGTATGATGCTAAAAATATTAAGGATTCAATGAACACGTTTTCCACATACTTTTCAAATTAATTTAGATTAAAGACTATTAAATTAATGAATAATTATTAAACTGAAAATTAATCTATGAGTCGACTCTCCCGTATCTGGAACCGGTTAGCCGTACTTGTCGCTAAAGCTTGGAATGTACCACTGTGAGTTGTTGTGATCTTGTTTCTGCTTAAAATGTTTTAATAATTGCGATTCTGTTGTTTTTAATATATTTTATTTCATTATATTCAATAATTTATTTAATAACATAAATACATAAATATTAAGTCAGATCCAAATGCGCATAAACGTGTTTTTAATTACTAGCTATTCTTTACAGACACATTAATGCAGTACACCCATGTCGATAAATGGTACAGACCATTAAAAAAACAATATGCGCTTTACAGGAAGTTACGAAAAATAGGAAAATTTAAGAACAGTTTTACAATAAACGATGTAACAGTTACAATTAAATTACGGCAAATTAAATAAATAATAACAAAAAATCCGTTTTATTGCTTATGCAGGACACAACCACATGACCTATTAATGAAATTGTCGGTAGATGGCAGCAGTGTGATTTTATGCACTTATTGGCCTCCTAGTTTTACTTTTCATGCAAATCTGCAAGTTTATTATGAGTGTTCAGCGCCCCCTAGCGTGTTTGTTGAATTTAAAATCCATCTTAACTTTCTTTCTTCTTTGACCTTCGGCTGCTCCCGTTCGGGGTCACCACAGCGGATCCATGATCCGCACAGTAGACTTGGCGTGGTTTTACGCTGGATGCCCTTCCTAACGCAACCCTCCCATTTATCCGGGCTTGGGACCGGCACTAAG
>JAOTRA010000022.1:2663493-2674649 GCA_026260255.1 Pseudolaguvia tuberculata
AAGGAAAAACTCCCTAGAGTGGGATTAGGAAGAAACCTTGAGAGGAACCAGACTCAACAGGGAACCCATCCTCATTTCTTTCCTATTCCTGATGACTTCATCAATAAATTGTATGAATCCTTGCCCAACCGCATAGATGCAGTTCTTCAAGCTCATGGAAGTCATACAAGATATTAAATTTGGATCTCACAGCACCACTATTTGCTGACATGTTTTTGTATTTGCAGAAAATTTCTGTATAGACAACAAAACTTTTTTTGATTAATCTTCATTCATTCATCTTCCTACCTGCTTATTCCCAAATTCGGGTTCTGGGGGGTCTGCTGTGCCTATCCCAACACACATAGGGCAAGAGGCAGGGGTACACCCTGGACGGGTCGCCAGTCCATCTCAGGGCACATAGACAAACAACCATTCACACACACGTTCACTCCTATGGGCAATTTACAATCATCAATCCAACTAATCTCCATGTTTTTGGACTGTGGGAGGAAACCGGAGTACCCAGAAGAAACCCACGCCCGGGAGTCGAACCCGGGGCCTTCTTGTTGTGAGGCGACCGTGCTATCCACTACGCCACTACGCCCCTTGATTAATCTTGATTAATGATAAATATTTTTTTCAGTGAACCTCATTTATTTCAGTGAATTAAACATCATTTAGGAGGGTTTTAACTTTTCATATAAGCTATTTCTTAAACTAATTGATTAATTAAAAGTCAGGTTAATAGCAGGTCTTAAAAAACCTGGAAAAAAAATAGATAAGCAACAAGACTTTTAACAGGAACTGTAAAAGAAAGTGGATATTTTATGAAAAACCAGATGATGTGTGGTCAGTAGGATGTGTGGTTCTTTCTTCTCGTTTGTTTGCAGTCCATTGATGTGAGCGGCACATAGGCCCTATGCTGCTGGTGTACTTTAAAGATCGAAGTATTCACAGCTCTATACTGAGCTCGACCCATGCTGTGCAATGCTGATTACATACCTCGAGTGAAAGGGGTTGGCAGAAAGGCAGGATTTTATTCTCATGGAAAAAATTCCAATATCATGGTGAGGCTTTTTTTAGACATTCATTACCTCTTTTAATGGTAGTGCCTTTGTCCTAAATTTCACAGACTGGAGAGACTATTATGAAATGTCTGAGAAATTAAAGTTAAATTTTTATATAAAAAAGTTACACACTGCATTTATTAATTCTTTGCAGGATATGCTTTTTTTCACCAAACAAAGACGCAAACGTTCTCCTCCTCCACCTCCAATATAAGTGCTTATGACAGATTATGAAGTCTTGTTGTATGGTAACAAGCTTCTCATTAACTCTGAGCAAGTCCGTCCTGACCCCTGGCTCTCAGTGGGGAAGAGGAAAGGCATGAACTTCAAAACATTTTTGCTCAACCACAATCAGAAGCCTTATGACTTTTTGAACACATAAGCAGGTCCAGATTTACATTCTTTAAGTGTGTACCTATGTCAGATCTGCCTATTTGATATGAACATGTGATTTTCTTACAGTATCATTTTCAGCCTTTATGATATTATGTTATATGTAATAAAACAAAATTCATTCATCTTCTAACCCGTTTATTTCTTAATTGAAATAGGAGCTTATCCCAGCGTACATAGGGCCAGAGGCAGCAGTACACCCGTTGAGGTCACCAATCCATCAAAGGGAAAACACATAGACAAACAACCACACCCTCACACACACCTACTCCTATAGGCAATTTTGAATCACCACTCAACCTATTGTACATGTTTTTGGACTGTGGGATGAAACCAGAATACCCAGCGAAAACCCATGGAAGCACAGAGAGATCCCTTGCCTGAGAATCTTTTTGTGAATCAATCATGCTAACCACTACGCCACAGCACAGCTCAAAAACAACATTATTGCATATATTTTGCATAAATTTTGAAACCGAAAACATTTTAAATGCTTCCACAAAAACTCCGTAGATCCTGGATACTATAGTAGTTTGGATGCTATACAGTATGGCAGAAATCCGACTCGATTGCAAAGACAATGTTGCAATAACATGATCACTGAAATATAGTAGTAAAATGGTGGGTAACATTCCAGAACAAATGTTCGATTGAAAGATTAATAACATGGTCAGCCAGATCCCTGCTACAGAAACATGCTAACATTCTTGCTAGCTTTTTAATCCTTTACAATCTTGCAAAGATAATGTTCTTGCAGTGTCTGAATTGCTCTTTTACGCTTTACATTATTGTCAGAAGCTTCTTACATGCTTTCTTTTGTTTCATTTGTATAGCACAATTAAACACAGCCCTTGTGTAGTACCCAATGTGCTACACAAAAATAAAGAATTAAAGGAAATAAAAAAAAGGAAAAACAAAAAAAACCCAAACAATTCAAAACCCTGAGAAACTAAAAGCATGGTTACAGTGTGAGTTTTTAACAAGAACTTAAAAGTCAAATCTGTTCTTAAATTTGCAGGTCACAAATTCTGACTGAAAGAAATGATTAGCTCTTCAGCTTGAATCTAGTTTTGCTTAATATTGCTAATCAGAGGAACTCAAGGATTTAGCAAATGGATGATAGTTCACTAAGACATCAAGATATATTGGTGACAAACCATTTAAGGATTAATAAACTAAGAGTAAGAGTTTGTACTTGTTCTGTTATACAGAAAAAATGGGCAGCCAATGGAGAAGTGGTGCAATACGCTTACATCTGTGTGTGCCTGTCAGCAGCTTAGCTGCTGCATTATAAACTGTCTGTAGGCTTGCCGTAGGTGTCTGATGGACTGGCTTTTTATCTTCTGGTGGTCCTGCAGAGTTTAGCTCCAACACTAATCAAGGTGTTGCTAGGTATTGAGGCAACTAGGATTGGCAGGACACCAGCCCTCCAGGACCGATATGGGACATAAGGTATTACAGTAGTTAAGGTGTTGGACTGCTAATTGGCAGTTTACCACTGTTGGGGACCCAGAGTATGGCCCTTAATCCCCAATTGCTCAGATAAGTGTAAGTTAGTCTGTATAAGGATGATTGCCAAATGCTGGTAATGTTATTGAATAATTTGAAGAGTAAGCACATGACTTGAGCCATTCATTGAATAAAGAATGAATTATTAAAGGATGAGCAAAACATGTTAATAACAATTTTAGAATGGCATTCTAACAATGCCACAGGTCCCGGGACACACCTGACCTTAGATCAAAGATTTTACGACTTATGGTGTCGTTTGAATAACAAAGGATTCTGGAAACTGTGGGATAGAAGACACTGGCCTTGGCCTTGTGAATCTAATTGACCAGGCAGGATTGTGCAATAGCATTGTGTGTTTGATAACAAAAAAGGACAACGGAAAGGGCGGGAATTGAGGTCCTGGAGTGTAGTTTTCCAGATGTTCCTCAAAGGATGTGACTTCATTCCTATAATAACTGACTGTCCAGGCAAAACATGTTCCAAGTGAGAATGATACCCCAGTAGCTCACTGTATCAATAAAAGCCTACAATAGTTCAGCTTCCCGTCACATGTGTACACCAAGGATGCAATAAGCAAAGACAATAGTGGGGTATTGAATACAGCATTCCACAGGTCTAGAGCTGTAAACAATAATATATTGTGTATAAGATAAAATGTTAACCAGAATTGCCTCTTACAATTTGATGCACATTTAAAGTGCATATTTATTAAATTATTGACTGGAATAAATAATCTTGCACACAATATTTTGACATAATTCTTATATATAAAATAATATTCTGAAAAGATTCAGTACAGTTTAGTGGTACTGTGTTTGGGAAAGTGCTCTGTTGATTAGCACTGGGTCGCTGAGCTCATAACCCCTTAGCCCAGGGGTCGGGAACCTTTTTGACTCAGAGAGCAATGAAAGCAAAATATTTGGAAATGTATTTCAGTGAGAGCCATATAATATATTTTTAGACTGATTCAAAAGGGGGCGTTTACCTGTTTACCCAGCAACGGCCAACGTAGGCTATTATCATCCAATTAAAATAACGGACCATTGCTCCTGTAGCCAACTGCAGCCCTGAACAGGACAGGAGCAGTGGAAAATCAATAAATGGATTAAAACAAGTGATAATATTTTGTTTTATCATAAAAGCCGAAATCTGCGAGCCAGATGCAATCATCGAAAGAGCCCCATCTGGCTCGCGAGCCATAGGTTCCTGCCCCCTGCCTTAGCCACTCCAGTTGGATAAACCTAGTTAGCAGCCTTACGATACATTACATAGCACAATACATTGATAACAAAACAATATTTCACAATATAAAGTCGAATGCAACCTTGTTTTTTCTGCCATGATTTTTTCTGAAACAATGATTGCATGTATCAGTGACAATTACAGGAGTGAAGGAAAAAGCCATCAGACACAAACTGAGAGTTTTAATTAAACTCTATAACCTAACAGGAGAATATTGAGACATGAAATAAATCCCGATACTGCACTATCCATAGGGCACAGATTAGGCGACAGAGTAGATATTCCATTAATTTATTGATGTTCTAACCCACTTATTCCCTAATTCAAAGGAATGCGCATCTGCTCGAGCATATCTCAGCATATCCATTCATTCATTTTCTTATCAACTTATTCCCTAATTCAAAGGAATGCGCATTTGCTCAAGCATATCTCAGCATATCCATTCATTCATTTTCTTATCCACTTTTTCCCTAATTCATGGTCACGGGGTCTGCTGGTGTCTATCCCAGCACACATAGGGTGAGAGGCAGGGGTACACCCTGGATGGATCACCAGACCATCACAAGGCCACACATAGACAAACAACAACTCATACACACGTATAGAAATCATTGAAGGGGAAAATTATAATGATGATGTTATTGATGATGAATATGGTGATGTTGATGGTGATGGTGATGGCGATGGTTCAGGAAAAGTATTGTTCCATCAGCGGCTTAAGCTAAAGGCTGTGTTTTTTCACCTATCTTTCTGTAGCACTTATACTAGAGGTTCAAAGGGAACATGAAGTCATGTTGAGGGACAAATAGGTCCTTGGGATGGGAAATGGTGGGAAATACACACGCCCATTCACACAACAGACAATTTCTGGGTGCAAGTAAACCTGGAACACATCCAGAGAGAACATACAAACTCCAAACCCAGATGGTGGGGAAAGGAGCAATGCAAACATTCCCAAAATACCACAAAAATTCAAATAAAAGCTATTTTTCCAACAACATCTCATCTCCCCATTTCTCCTTTCACACAAAAACATGTATCAGCCTTGAATACTTTCACATTGTAGCCTTTTGTCTCTGTGTTAACACTATCCAACTTTATTACTTTTACTGAATTCATACACACACACACACACACACACACACACACACACACGGTTTTATTGCACACACAGCACACACAGCACACACACAGAGCTGTATGGATCCTTTGCCTGATCTCTGAGGCTCTTCTGTGCAATGATAATATATTTCTATGAAGTAAATTAAGATCAAATGTCTTCCTCATTTGATCTCCACATGGCCAGGAAAGAAGGTGGAGATGAGATATAAACTGTAGTATTTTATTATAATTCAAATTATTTTTTGTTCCCAGTACCACCTATTATTATTTAGACTTTACACAAGCCCAGGATTAGGAAAGTGCATTGTGTTTCTGAATAAAAAGTCTTCCAGGGAGTTATCCCAGAATGCACCTGTTTTAGCTGTTTTTGCTATTAACTGCAATCAGCCACTTTTTCCTCTCTTGGGAAATCAGCCATGCCTGGAACTCTCTGTTTCGTATACAGGTCAAAGGGACCGACGGTGGCGTGACCCAATGCTCCTGCAGTTTTTACCCGTCTTAGAACTATTTGCTGAAAGGAAACGTTTCAGTAATAAAAATAGGAAAGGAAGGAACATCCTGTGGTTCTCAGCAACACACAAAGAGTTTTAAATTGTTTCAGTATATGAAACAAATAATTTTACAATTTACTGAGACACAAACAAAAACAGTAAGGTACCGGTCCAAACTTATATCAGCATATAATCAGTTCCAGAAGATGAAGAACTGGACAGAGATCTAGAGTTAGTACATTTGTAACTAATCCTTCTTATTTATGTTTTTAGACAAGTTATAATAATAATAATAATATTAATAATAATATTTCACTTAATATTTCCTCTGTTAGCTCTCTATAGTCAAGCCTATAGGTCTGATTTAAGGTTGTTCAGTTGTTAAAATAATTTTTTATGCATTGATAAAAATGCAATTTGCATAAAAACAACAAATCTTTGTGACACTTAAGATTCAAGATCATCATTGATAATAAATTATTATTGTGTTATTTTGGGAAACAATCTAAATGTAAAATCATTCTTGCTTTATGCACATCAAAATAGAATCCATAATGAAAGAAACCAAATCACTGAAGGTATAAATCAAAACTTTATTCATGGCACCACATGGGTTAATCTTAGTGCATGGTGGAAAGGGCTGCATTCAACAGCTCCGGTGAGAAAAAGCAAAGAAAAGAAAACAAGAAACATTAATGACTGCTCATTGAACTGAGCCAGACATTTATAAAATAAAGTCAGGATCGTTGAATCATTCTTTTACATATGTCCTCACTGCCACCACATCGCCCATTTTGCAGGTCTAAAGTGGAAGAAAAAACAATATTGGAAAAAAAAAAAAGTTTTATTATGAATGTATTTATAAATGTATTTATTACAGTGTCTACAGTATATATCATACAACTACAAAAGTTCTTACAGGTAATAATCAGAATTTATAGACATTAAAATCATATAGGTTCAAGGTTCAGCTGAATATTTTTATTTTATATATACAACTTTTCTATAAATTCTTCATAAGACATGGTTGAAGGTTATAGATATATTAGTGTGGCAAGATCATGGAATCCCTACAAAATGTCATGAATATTAGGAAATTTAAAAAAAGGACTCTTATTCTCTCCGGGGTCTCCAAACTTTGTCCTGAAGGGCCGGTGTCCTGCAGAGTTTTGTTCCAGCCCTAATCAAACACACCTGAACCGAATAATCAAGATTATTGTAGGTATTCTTGAAAGAATTCTGGGAAAGTTGGAGCTGAACTCTGCAGGACACCAGCCCTCCAGGACCGAGTTTGGAGACCCCTGCCTAGAGCATAAAAAACATTCTCACCGCTATTAATTTTCCATCAATCACTTCTCTCTCTAGTGTGGTCTCTTTACCATCCCAGGTCTGTTTCTGCAGCAGTTTGCCATTCTCCAGGGTCACCACAGTCTGCACACAGGAAGAAAACCCTCACACCGGTTCCTTGTCTACAACAGAGCTGTGTTTATTATCAATAACGGCAGTGAATCCGTTACTAACCGTGGTCTTTCTGTCGTCAGCAGTGGTCTCCTCGAATGATTCGTTGAGCTTGAATTTGATCTCGGTGGTTTTAAAAGTACTCTGAGACTTCATGCATATCAGTCCATGGTCGTCCAAGCTGAGGATGAAGTTGGGCTTGGTCCTGTTTCCGACTTGGCGGGTTGCAAAGCCCACGCCTGAAGGACGCAGAATGGTTTTAGTCAGTACAATTTAGTCAATACGATATTAAATAACAGTTTTGACTTTTTGATCATTTGATAGTATTAGTATATTTAACAAACATGTTGGAAGTATTTTCATTATACAACCTTTTTTTTCTAGAATAAAGGTTCAATAATTCAATAGTAGGAATTATAATTTTCTTAATATTTAAATATGATTAGCAATAATATGTATATGCATATCATTTGCATATTTAGTTTTAATTCTGCAGAAAACACAGAAATCATATCTATAATCTATAACACAGAAAAACCTACCCAGTGCTTTCATATATTCGTCAAAATTGTCGCTGGAAATCATTTTCCATGTTCCCACAAATTTGTCCACCATCTTTACACTTTATTATTCGCTTCCACTGCGCGCGCGCACACACACACATATACACAAACACACACACAATTCCCAATAAGCCTAAACTACTTACTTGGGAACTGATGGACGATTTACGATGCGCTGCATTTTTATACCGTTTCTGTAGCACGCGCACGTTTGGGCTGTCCAATCATGGCGTGAAACGTCATCCGAAGTTGTTCCGCTTTTTTAGTTCGGAATGAGGGGAAAGGTTGAGTACAGTGAATTAAAAAATCCGGGAGATATTTATACTAATAGAATATTAATAGAAATAGGGTAAAATTCCTAATTGTTGTGGGATGGGTGGCTTACCGGAAAGACCAGGGCTCATTTCCCACCACCAATTTCAGCACCACCAGGCCACTACTTTGGCCCCTGAGCAAGGCCCTTAAACCCCAATCGCTCTGATTAATGGCATCTGCCAAATACTGTAAATATTTTAAGGACAGCGGTGATGCTGATAATGATGTGGCGCGTGTGTGTGTGTGTGTGTATAAAAATATACAGATCCATCTAAAGAAAGACCATTGGAGTTAATTCGCTCTCATACTCATTCATCTGCTGACCCGCTTATTCCCTTGGGGTAATGGGAGTCTGTTGAAGCCTCTCCCAGTTTCTGAAGGCGAAAGACAGGAGGGATACACCCTGCGCAGGTTACCAGTCCATTACAGGGCAACACATACACTCATTTGTATGGGCATGTTTTGGACTTAAGCCTATCTTAGCACACATGGGGTACACTCTGGACAGGTCACCAGTCCATCATAGGGTCACACAACCACTCACACTCACGCAATCAATGACCAATTCGCACTCATGACCAATCAATCTAATGTACATGTTTTTGGACGGTAGGAGGAAACTGGAATACCATGATAAAACTCACGCAAACGCAGGGAGAACAAGATCCCCAACCTGGGAATTGAACAAACCACTACACCACAGAGGGATGTTTTGGATGTGAATTCTTTACCAGTTTTAATCATGTACTTTTATACTATCGTTACTATTTTATACTTTTATAATATCGTTACTAATGTTCTGTAAAGTTACTTTAAGACGATGTCGGAGCGACATAGAAATAGTGAATACGAATTTTAAATTTTAATTTCATTTCTGATCTGCTGTTGTTAAATAAACAATTATACAAATATTCATTCATTCATCTTCTTACCCACTTATTCCCTAATTCGGGGTCACGGGGGTCTGCTGAAGCGTATCCTAGCACACATAGGCAAGAGGCATGGGTACACCATGGACAGTTCACCAGTCCATCGCCCGACCACACTTAAATGAACAACCACTCACACACAATCACTCCTATGGGAAATTTAGAGTCATCAATTAACCTAATCTAATAAACATGTCTTTGGACTATGGGAGTACCCAAAGGAAACCCATGCAAGCGTATGGAGAGCATGTAAAATTCGCACAGAAAGATCCCCGACCTGAGAAACGAACCCAGAACCTTCTTTTTGTAAGGCTTTGGGAAAACTTCTGCAACTCTTATATAAAGCAGCCTCACAGAGAGCTCCACTAACACATTAGTCTCTTACAGCAACACATTTAGACTAATAGCAAAAGGTCTAGACTTCATAACACAATTTAATAGCCAACAGGGCAGAAAATAACATTTCAGCTAGCTCCGCATCATGTTAAATAAAGCTGATGTTCCTGCAATAACTGATCAGCTTGGGCAAATAACATCTACATGGACAAAAACAGCATTCACTCGATTATCATACATTTATCACTGTTGTGAACTTAACAGCTTCTTTCTTCCAGGAGAAAAGTATAATCATGACTTTGTTTTCAGGAAAACTACAAAAAAGCTAAAAATAATAGGGAAACCAGCCAATCAGATTGACCTAAACCAGTCCTGAAAACTAATCAGTGTTCTATTACACAAATCTACTAGATCTGGTCAAAAATTTTAGTTATTTTGTATAAGAACTTTTAGGAAAAGACAAACACAACCAGATAGACATAAACGACAGATGGAAATTCATTTTATTTATGGAAAAGATAATAAATATACACAAAGTATATACAAATCATATATCTACTTCTTCATGGAGGCTTTAAACTGAGGATCTTTGGTAACACAGCGTGTATGAAAAGCAGAAAGCATCTCCTGGGTTGTCAGTTTGGCTCCTTTCATTACTAACCTTTCACCATCCACTAAAAACAAAAGCAAAAATATGTTAGAGGTCGTGACCTAGAATATAATGACAAGTCCAGCTATAAACACTCATTTCCTGATGTAATCATTTTATTTAGACTCTTAGTCAGAAGGCACACAATGAAAATTCATAACCGAGTTCCCATACTGAACGTGATGTCGATCACAGGCTCGGACCGGTCGTGTTTCACTTCTGCTGTAACTTCACAGTTCATGTTTGTAGCTTTGGCCTTTTCAGAGCCAACCAAGACGAGAAAGTTTCTGAGGGAGAGGTCAAGAAATGTCAGAATGTTAGCAGCCTATAACAAAAAGGGATTTTTACAGGATATTACAAGTTTGTGGACACCTTAACTGTAACATCCAAATGTGTTTGTTGTTAAAAACGTAAATAGATACAGTTGCCTAGGATGTCTCTGTATGCCTTATTATTTAGACTTCCTTTTCCAGGAAGTAGCACTAGGCTATGCTTTGTGCCCCAGGGTATTGTCAAGTCAGAATAATGCTTGGAAGTTCCAGTGAAGTATGGAAATGAAGGGTGAAACAACATCTAGATAGCTGTGAGCTGGAGAAAACACAAAGTGTGTTGTCAGGGTGTCCACAAATATTAGGAATTCCTGGTCAAGGGATCTTCCTGTGCTAAGTTTGCATGCTCTACTTGTGCTTGTGTAGGTTTTCTCCGGATTCCTTTCACGGTCCAAAAACATGTACATTAAGTTGATTAGTGATTCTAAAATTCTGTGGACTATATTTTGTGCAGGAGAGGTAACCTGAAAGAGATTGGAGACTGTAAGGTAATGGCAGAGGATAGTGCAGCTAAACAGCATCGGATGGTTGTCTGTAGGATGGCTTTGGATGCTAGGAAGAAGAGGAAGAGAGAGAAAACAGAAAAGAGAATAAGATGGTGGAAGCTGAAGGAGGAAGACTGTAGTGTGAGATTCAGGAACGAGGTCAGTCAGGGTCTCGGTGGTGGTGAAGAGTTGTTGAATGATTGGGCAGGGAGACAGCTAGGAAGGTACTTGGTGTGACATCTGGAAAGGGAAAGGAAGACAAAGAGATGTGGTGGTGGAATGA
>JAOTRA010000022.1:2683456-2693935 GCA_026260255.1 Pseudolaguvia tuberculata
ACACACACACACACACACACACACACACACACACACACACACACACACACACACACACACACACACAGAGCACAGAGGACCCGCTGAAAGTTGGCTCGCGGTGTGTAGGTGTGCGGGTTTATGCCGCAGCGCCTGTGGAATGATGACTGTGGATTGCGGGAGAAATATAACATTTAATCCGTTTATACTCTTCGGATTAAACACCGTAAGGTTGGAATAGAACTAGAACTGACTCGCTGGATAGTTATCTGATTTCCAGGCACTTGTTGGTTTTTAGAGCAGCATTGGCGGCTTGCGCGGCTTTTAACTCCATCACTGATCGCACCAACTGGTGGTATCACGCACACTGCATTCTACCCAAATCCTTCTAATCTAGTTCTAATCAGATTTCATATCAGTATGTCTTTCCTATCACTAAGTAATCCTGCTATCCTTTTTTTTTTTTTACCAAGGTGGTACCACCAAGGGTACCTTTATTTTGTGCATACACTGCATGCATATTAAAAGGGTAGAAATGGTACACTTGAAGTTGCCACCCCATGAAACAGAAAGGTACATTGTTAAAAAAAAAAAAAAAAAATTTAATTATGATGTATTGCTCTTCTTCTTCTTCTTCTTCTTCTTCTTCTTCTTCTTCTTCTTCTTCTTCTATGGAGATAAAAGAAGAAGATCTATTGATATTGATAACAGGTGGAATGTGATTGCCTGATGAATTACGTATTAATTCATCTTCATCTTCTTAACTGTTTATTCCCTAGTTCGGGGTCAAATGGGTCTGCTGGTGCCTATCCCAGCTCATATAGGGTAAGAGGTAGGGGTACACCCTCGATGGGTCGCCAGTCCATCGCAGGGCCACACATAGACGAACAACTATTCACACACATTCACTCTTAAGGGCAATTTTCAGCAACAAATATTCCCTTTCAATGTTTTCAATATCTTCCATGACATGATGTTCTGTTACCATCGGTTTGATCAAAAGTGCTCTTGAACTTCCTGCTGTTTGTGTATAGTGTAGTTTATTCACTATGGTAGATCAATTTTTATTAAAGCTGCACTAATACCATAATTATTGTCGGTATCCGGTCAGATACTGAGAGAAAAAACTCTGATGCTAAAGACTAAAGATAATGATGTCAGTTCAGATGATGACACATCTGTGAAATGATCCCTGCAAATGAGGGGAAAAAAAAGAAAATATGACCAGAACAATGGAATGCCAGCTATATAAATAATCCTATGAAAGTAAAAAAACAAAAGTACAAATATGGGCGAGTACCAGGAAATTAATATCGTTAAGCACCAGAATTGAACCAGAAGTGGAAACATGCTACTAGCCAGAATCTATGACAACTCTGTCTAGAATCTAGAATTAAAACTTCATCTCACGAAATTCTTGCTCATCTCGAAATTTTGTTTAGTCTAAACCCTAGCATAAGTCTCTTGCGTCATTTTGTGTGGCTGATGAACAGTTGTGGCTTTTTGTCTCAAGCCCAGTTTTATTCAGATGTCTGGCTGCTTCTCTAGCTGTGTATGATTTTTTTACCACAGCTTTTTAAGCTGCCATTGTGGGCTTTTGGCACATAATTATGGATAGCATGCTCGGATGTATTATGCATTACGCATGAATGAACATGCCTCATATTGGTATTGGACTAAATCCCGGTGCTGGCCACTGGCCACTGTGTGGGACCGTACATTAAAATCAAGTACACTTGAGTGCAAACCATCAGAATACAGAAATGCCCTTTGAGAAAGACATTTTTTCTCATTATTCTGTGAAAACCGAGAACATCCAGGCTCAGGCAGGTGTGTTTGTTGAGCCGTCTGCTAGCATAGTAGTTCAGGAAAAGGGAAGTCATTTTAAATGCAAAACCCCTGTCCTTCCTGTGCACCATCTGCAAGACAAAATATGTACAAATATTACTCTGCTTTGAATCTGAGCTCGATTTAATGCAGACATAATTTCACCACTTAGAGTGAAGATATATACGGTTTATGTGATGGACAGGAGATTATTGCTTTTCATGCTATTTGTAAACAATGTGTGTTAAATATATATAACCCCAGAATACGAAAGCCTTTTTGCTGGGCTACTTCGTACCTCTCGACTTGCTGGTTATATTTCCTGCTCCACCCTGATGCTTTGTGTACAGGAGGTTCTTCTTTTCTTCTGGTGCCGCAATTTTATCTTCAGTCCATTGAAACAGTAAACACCCCGTACCCCATTAGGATAATCGGTACAAAGCACTGGTGTGTGACCAGATTTAATAAAATTTTTCAATAATCCGATATTAAAAAGCTCCTCAATCAGAAGATGGTCCCCCGAGGTTTCACGGATGAAAGGTCAGCATTA
This sequence comes from Pseudolaguvia tuberculata, assembly GCA_026260255.1. Lineage (NCBI taxonomy): Eukaryota > Metazoa > Chordata > Actinopteri > Siluriformes > Sisoridae > Pseudolaguvia > Pseudolaguvia tuberculata. Next base: position 2,685,813 of record JAOTRA010000022.1, read on the forward strand.
TGCTCAGCACAGCTTTTCACAGCACAGCATACAAAAACACGTTTAATTCACATCATACACTGATTTTTTTTGCTTTCATAGCAAACACACATTTTTGCAAATATGGGAATTATTGACCAAAGCTGAGGCAATATTCATACGTCCACATTTCCATGGGTTTGTTAAGGTCAAGTAAACTTGCTGCACATTGGTAGTACACAATAAAGTATACTATAAACGTATAAATGACACCTGAGCATCACATCCATAAGTATTTGTTCTGTTTTAGATAAAGTCGCACATATTTTTCTAAAATATTCTTAAGACTTCTACTGACCTAATGACAGGTGAGGATGGGGTGCTGCTTGTATTCCAGTTCATCCCAACGACGTTCAGTGAGGTTAAGTCCAATAAGGATCTGTGCAGTTCTCCAGCACCAATCGAAAGCACCTTTAAGTCCTTTATAGAGCTCAAGGCCTTGTTGCACAGGAACAGTGTTTGTACTTCTCGTTTAGTGAAGGAATCACAGAGTTTGTTCTTTCCACATTGTGGCAGCAGTTTAAAGGACACACATGTATGTGTGCTGGTAATGTGTCCACAAACTTTTGCCTATATAGTTTATGTATAGTATATATGTATATCTTTTGAATTGAAATTAAAACTTTTACCTTTTTTATTACAAAATCATTTCAAGGCTACATAACCTCCTACCCCAGCCCACCATACCACTAGCTCGTCAAATAAAGTATTGATTTTATCACTGTAGATGCACTTCAAAATCCCTTTCTATATAATCGACCCTTGCTAAATTGATTTGCACTTCCTTTAAAAATTGGACCCTTCTCTTATTTACAAATGCCACACAGTGCTGATGGCTTTGATGAAATAAAGGTCAAAGTACAGGTCAGCATCATTTGCTTGAGTGTTCTATCTACAAAGGATGAGAGGAAACATACCTTGGCCATACCATGAACACAAGGGTACAACAAACAAGCAAAACAAGCAGCAGTGTATGTTAACCGCCAACAGGATTTACATAATTTACATTCTGGAATTTACCCAACACATGAAGAACTTTTTTTCAGCTTAAAATAAAACCTTTAATACATAAGAAGCCAGCATAAAAAGGCCACATTGTCACATGCTCTACTAATCGTGGTATACCATCTGGTTTCAGTCTAGGCTCTCATTAATCTACCGTAAAACTCCATACACACCCTACACAGTTCTGTTACAGCTAAAACTGCTATATGCTAATAATGCACATATTATACACATATAGTGTTTATGAACCGCCTTAGTGAATCTGTTCACTGTCAAACCCAACATCATTCCATGTGTTGTTTATACAACTTTTTTTCCATTTGCTGTCTTCATTCTCAATTATTTTTCTTGGTCTGCAAAAGTGTGCCTTGACAATTTGGCGCCAATAAATGCGACTGTCGTTATTTTCATTGAGTTTCACTTTTATACTATGGAAATTCCAGACCAACACTGGGGAAAGACCTGGGCATTTCCCAATCAGAGAAATAATCAAATACTAGGCATAAAAACAACTGATACAGATTGTCTGATCATTTACTATAAAGTAAACAAGGAAATAACCAAATAATCAATATAGCAGTATCTGCAAACCATATCCCCTCATAGAAACATACAAAGATATGAAGATTCATTAAAAAAACACTGCTGTCTCTCCTTTATTATTCATTATTGATATATTATTTATTATTATATGTTTTAATGTAATCTCTCTCTCTCTCTCTCTCTCTCTCTCTCTCTCTCTCTCTCTCACACACACACACACACGCAACAAGATGGTACCGGGTTCAATTCTCAGGCTACGGATCTTTTTATGAAGCGTTTGCATATTTTTCCCGCGCTTGCGTGGCTATCCTTCGGGTAGTCTGGTTTCCTCCCACCGTCAAAAAACATGTACATTAGGTTGATTGGTGAGTCAAAATTGCCCATAAGAGTGTTTATGTATGTGAGTGGGTGTTTGTTTATGTGTTGCCCTGTGATAGACTGGCAAATTGTCCAGGGTGTACCCCTGCCCTATGTGCAAACTCTTTTACCCTGTACCCCGAATTAGGGAATAAGCGGGTAAGAAGATGAAGGAATGAAGGAATGAATGAATGAATTAATGTTTGAGGAACTGAGCTTAGCCCCTCCCCCTTGTTTAGCGTCGTCGTCCTGGATTTGGTTGCCAGGGCAATGATGCATTATTTAAGGCGATGTGCACACAGCCATTAGGAATTATTAAGAACTACTAAGGTTTGTTATTGATTACTGAGTGTAACTGAGTTCAGATAAGTGGTTATGTTTATAGTGTATTGATTACAAAGATTATGATAAGTGGTGCTATGTTTTTCCGATTTGCGATCGGTTTTACTTTCTCATTGTTTTTTGTGAGTTTAGTTAAATATAGCGCATATTACTGCACCATGGATCCTGCTCTCCTCTCCTCATTACAAAATGAATGGGTGAATGAATGAATGAATGAATGAATGAATGAATGAATGAATGAATGAATGAATGAATGAACTGGAAGAGGATTTAAGAATTATTATTCATAGTCAAACTGGTTTTAAATTTTGCACTAATAAGACTTTTGGACACCTAGCTTATTCATTTTATTACCTAAATAAAACTGTAAACGTTCATTGACTTGAGAACAGAAAGTGACAAACCCCATTGTTATTATTACCAAAAATGGCTTAATAATAACAGGGAGGTGGTAGGATGGCTTATTAAAAGATTGCGGATATCATCCTGCCACTTCTAAATTCTACAAATAAAATTGTAAATGAAACAGTCGAAGTGACTCAGGATACAGAAAAGGAATGTTGATTCACCACTTCTCCCAGTCACGTTCAGGGCTGGCAGTCAGACCCGGCTGTCGGACACACAGCAGGTCTGATCTTGCCTGCTAGAGCCAAACTCTTTTATCAAGCAGTAGACACATAGCAATTTTCTCAGGATAACCCTGTGGCTTTGCTGATTGGCTGTTATTTTGTTGACTGCACTGCTTAAATAAGAAATACTGGTTTCAGAGTTGACAAGAGTGCTGAATCTTTTAAATAAACACAGCAAATGTGATTAAAGCAAATTGGTGGAGTGGAGAAGGGAAATTGGAGGCTTTATGGACGGGACTTTATCTCCTGGCACATTTACCCTGTGTGTCATTAACATTGATTCAGCGGTTGCCTGGTCTTTTCCAGTAATCCGGCAGACTCTGTGTAGCGTTACAAAGACCCATACAATAATTTAGAGGGATTATTCACTTTGGGTGTGACTTTGGTATACACTTTGGGTATATATTTTTTTCAAGTGATTTAGATATTTTTCTTATCAAATGTTCTTGTGGGAAATTGATCTCAATATATACAGTAAATTATATTTATTACAGCACTTTAGAAATAATATTTTTAGCTATAAATATCAGCTAGTGATATACATTTTATCTGATAGACAGATTGGTTGATGACCTAGCTCATTTTGCTTATATTACGCCACATACTCTACCTAACCCTTAATGCCATCCCTTTAGAAAACACTTATAAAGCTTAACATTTCAACTAAAACCTCTATATCCTGATACCTAGAAATAAAGATAAAAAATGTTATCACAGGGGCGGGGGGAATCATTTTAGCACCCCAGGCTCTGGAAACTGATTTACGTGTGGACCAATAACATTCAACCACACAGTGGTGTCTCTAACTACCCATCAATCACCTCCTGCACAAATAGTCCTGTAATAAAACCAAGGTAGACATGGCTATATATTTTCGGGATGTGACTTTGGAGAAAATGACTGATAATTTTACTGACTTATTGACTTTATGGGGAGCAGTTGGAAATAATCCTCGAAGAACCTCTCTCCTCGAGAGAGGTTTTTTTAAAGGTTTGATCCTTTAGTGTATAATAACTCAATCGAACTGCCTGGTCTTTTGTCACATGCTTCTGAGACTTTACTCGCAACTAATTACAAATACATTTTGAAGAAAAATTTCATTATGTTATCTCATTAGTTGATGTTTTGAACGCTGTGTCGGTGTTACTCCTACAGCTACACCGTTTGGTGTACACCTAACTGTGAGGATATATGAATGCCCTTTTGTTTCAAGAAATGCTTATTTTAATGACAGCAAAATGTTTATTCATTCATTCATTTATCTCCTTACCCGTTTATTCCCCAATCCGGGGTCACAGGGTCTGCTGCGCCTATCCCAGCACACATAGGGCGAGAGGCGGGGGTACATCCTGGACGGGTCGCCAGTCCATCTCAGAACAAAATGTTTACACAGATAGAAAAGCTGTTGAACAGAAATATAAGAGGTCATTTTTAATAATATTCAGGTGAAAATGATATGACATATGATATGATATATGATAATGATATAATGGTTATCATCGATTGGGAGCACCATGAGGGTTATGCATTTCTTTCTCTAAGACTGCATCTGAAAATTGATACATCAAAATCTCTGGTGACCACAATCTGGGAAATTCTTGTTTCTTGAAAAAACAAGGACCTCCCTGCATGTGCTGTACTTTGGACTATTACGTCTACTCTTCCTCTTCCTGTTCCTCATATGTCTTTAGGAAATAGGGTTTGTTATCTAGAAAGAGCATATTAAGAAAATGCCTGGAAAGAAAATAGCTCGCTAAAAAACAGGGCTGGTGAGTGGTGATCACTCGGCTAACTTCATGTGGCTTAGGTGCAGAAATGCACATGACTAGCCATTGGTTTTAAATGGCAGTGGTAACAAAACATTTATCCACACAATGTCCATCATAACTCATACCAAATGTTTATAATATGTTCCAGGTGAGTTATTAGGACCCAATGTAAAAATAATCCTGTAAGAACTTTGGCCTTCTGTAAAAGTGAAAGAAAGATGATAAATAAGTGCAGAGTGTCCTAATATCCATTTCCTTAAAACGCATGAATACAAAGCCACGATCCACAAACACATCCTGATGAACCTTAAGTCCTGGATACAGAAAGCTTAATCAATCTGCTAATGGCACCATAATGGAAGCCAATCTCATAAGCTGTGAGCTTTCTTTGTGCGCTCTCTCTCCTACATCTCAAAGCAAGCCAGAAACAGGAGAGCTTCACTGAGGAAAACTAACGCGATTAAGACCCATTATGACTGTTTATTTCATTAGTTTTTGTATTTTGTGCCTGAGTTTTAGGTTGTTGACTAACATTATCTGGCAAGGACATCAATTCGGTCTCCAAAGACCTCAGGGGTTATAAAGCGCTGAGTACATTTGTGGCCAGTAATGCGCCAAGAAAGTGAGCCCAGGCTTAGACGTTGAGATCAATAAGGGATATGATCTGAATGCCAAAGGCAAAAGGAAGATAGCACTGGGGTAAATATTTTGGAATGACAAATAATATAGTTACGTAAAGTTTTGAATTCCTAACTCAGCAGACAAATATAACCAAAGAAACAAGTTATAACAAGAAATAACCAAAAAATTGTACAATAGTAAAACAAAAGACATTCATTCATTCATTTTCTTACCGGCTTATTCCCTAATTCGGGTCACGGGGTCTGTTGGAGCCTATTCCAGCTCACATAGAGCAAGAGGCAGGCAGACAAGTGCCAGTCCATTGCAGGGCCACACATGGACAATGGACATTCCTATGGACAATTTAGAATCATTAATCAACCTAATGTGCATGTTTTTGGTGGGAGGAAACCCACACAAGTGTTGGGAGAACATGCAAACTCCACACAGAAAGACGCCCGGACCAGGAACCGAACCCGGGACCTTCTTGTTGTGAAGCAATCATGCTAACCACTACGCCACCGCTCCGCCCAAAGACAGACAAATAAATTGTAAATATTTATATATTAAACTATAGGTGAAAAAAAGCTGTGCATCAGCAAATCGAAATGATCGAAAATAAATCATTTTGATGACTGTGAAATGAAAGCATTGATGCGGTATGGGTGTATTGACATTTCTTGGATCATTATATATATTTTCATGGATCTTTTGTGTGATAATGATCATACTGACACCCGTTACTTTTATAGTCATTATTCCCATAATTACAGCCAGGGTTTCTATCCTGTTATTATGGCTTCTCAGCAGCAAAATAAGCAGTTATGCCAGAGGAATGACATAATCTAAAAAAGAGCATTATGATCCGTATAATTTGTGGAATATGAAGCTTCATGCCTTTTTTTGTTTTCATTCATCCCAATGAAATTGCCATTTGTCTATTAGTGTGCAGTAGGGCTTAATATATCCTAGTATTTTATTTGTAGCTCCTCTAAATCCAATTATCTGTCTGATTTACGAAGACAAGCAAGCCTGAAAGACTGCAATCTTTTGTCTTTGGCTAACTCGTTAGAATAGATCCTACCGCAGAATCTTTTCTAGAGTCTTTTTCTAATCATTTTAAAATTATATTTGCTCCACAGAAATGGTTTAGGGAAGGCAGTTTAATATAAAGATGATGTCTTTTAAGGATTGCGGATATCATGTAAAGGAATTTGTGACGAGGGGGGTGTAGTGAGCGTGTAAGCATCAGCCGGATCCATTTTGCAGTATTCAGAAGCTTTATTCAGGGTAATCAGGGAAGAAGTTGAGCAAACAAAATCCAAGGGGCAATCCAAAAATCGTAACTACGTCCAAAATCCAGTCAATCCAAAAATACATAAAGTTTACATGCTTGGTATAGGCCTAGGGCAACAATATGTCGCAATGCTATTCAGTAAATCTCCTCCTTATATAGGGAGCCCACGCCCAATTACTGCAGACAGGAAGCACTAGATCAGTAATCGGGCGAGGGCGCCCTCTCCCGGCGGACCTCCGACGTTGCAGTTCTAACAGAATTTCAAGTAAAAATAATATAAAACAAGTGGCACAACTGGGCTGAGACGTCAAGGTCAAACAGCAGCAACTATCCTGAAAGGAAAAAAAGCATGTACAATTATAAGCAATGATCTTGCACCATCTCTGGATTCTATGTTAATTAATCACATTTAAGCCATCTTTATCAGTGTTAGATAAGGATTTATTTTTCTGTCATCACGGGTTCTATAGTGATAGTTTGGTAGTACAGGGATTTGGACTTGCATCCTTACTGTCATCCGCTTACTGCCTAAACCCCAGTTTAGTGCTTGTGTACGCAGTATACATTTATAATACAGGTTGTAGGCAAATTACTTGCCCAATCTAGAAGATTGTGATAGTCAAATTGGCTTAGTAGAGTGTTGTGAGTCTCTGGGTGGGGTGAGAGTGTGTTTGGGTGAAGGCATGTGGCAGCAGATGGTGAACAAATGGTGATGGTACAGTTGAAAAACTAGGAAGGGTGTAAGGTTAGACACTGATGATTCAGCTCATGGGCAAATAAAAAAACAGGAAGTATCATCATATTATTGGGACGACATAAGCAGTGAAAATGTTGTTTGAACTATGAACCGTATTAATTATTAGTTTATATATCTGAAATAGGTAATGATGTAGCTGATGTGAATCTTTCCTCATGAGATAACTAATATCTCAAATTTATGTTGATACAGTAAAGTTTTTTGATGTCTATATGCAAATTTACATCTAATATTACAATGAGTACAATGGGCAACTCGGTGGCATAGTGGTTTGCACGGTTGCCTCACAAGATCCCAGGTTTGATTCCTGTGTCGGGAATCTTTCTGTGCAGAGTCTGCAATGTCTCTCCCCGGGAGGGAGGGTTGCCTTGGGAAGGGCATCCAGCGTAAAGACGCGCCAAGTCGAATGTACGGATTCGCTGTGGTGACCCATAATGGGAGAAAAAAAGATTACAATGAGAACAACAATAGTTGTAATGCTGTTCTAAATTAGAAGAAAAATGTAATAGATTACAATGGATTTTTTAAACTCATCTACAAAAACGTTTGGGTTGCTCTTTGTTTTGGTTTGGTCAGACAAGTACACTGGAACCAGTGGGTTGATATGTTTAGTTTTGGTTGGTTGATTTGGGTTTTTCATTCATTCATTCATTTATTCATTCATTCTTCTTCTTACACGCTTATTCTCGAACCAGGGGTCACGGGGGTCTGCTGTGCCTATCCCAGCACACATAGGGCAAGAGGCGGGGGTACACCCTGGACGGGTCACCAGTCCATCTCAGGGC
>JAOTRA010000022.1:2701246-2716248 GCA_026260255.1 Pseudolaguvia tuberculata
CTCTCTCTCTCTCTCTCTCTCTCTCTCTCTCTCTCTCTCTCTCTCTCTCTCTCTCTCTCTCTCTCTCCTTTCTTTCTGGCTGGCCAGCAGGATTAAATTTCGATACATTTCCAGAACATCAATATTACATAACTCCTATTGTTTTTGACATCAGGAAAACTCTTAAAAAAATTATTTTGGACGTATGTTTAAACTGGTAAAACAGCACCCCCATCTGTTGAACAACACGAAGTGTACATTAATTTAGTCCATCGGTGACGACCCATGTGACTGTGATTGATAATGAAACTGTGAAATACAGTCAGGGGTGTAATTGAGGCATATATGCTGGAGATTTGACCAAAAACGCTTTAACAAAGAAATTACAGATAAAAATATATAGATCAGATTAGCAACAATAAATGTGAATAAAAGTGTTTGATTTATATAATCATTAGGGCATGCCAGAAGCATAGTGTGAAGGCATGTGCATTTGGCCACCCGGGTTTGATTCCAGCAGTGCTCTTTTCCAGTCCCACCCCTATTTCTCTCGATCTTCCTAATTTTATCTGTCTGTCCTATCAGTAAAGGCAATAAAATCTTTTAAAAAGAACATTAAAGATGGTTAATGTGACCTAAAATTACATTAATTGTGAACATTCATTCATTCATCTTCTTATTCCCTAATTCGGGGTCACGGTGGTCTGCTGGACCTATCCCAGCGCACATAGGGCGAGAGACGGGGGTACACCCTGGACAAGGTCGCCAGTCCATCGCAGGGTACACGTAAACAACCACTCACACACACATTCACTCCTATGGGAAATTTAGCCCATGCAAGCGCGGTGAGAACATGCACACTTACAGAAAGATCCCTGGCCGAGGAATTGAAACCGGGACCTTCTTGTTATGAGGTAACCTTGCTGACCACTACGCCACCACAAATTTCACCTTGATTATGATTTGTTAAAGATATTTTCTCATATTATTTTGCCCTTGAGTTTTTCTTTGGTTCCTCCTCCTGTTGCTTAGTTGACTTCACTACCAATGACTGGACCAGATGGACTACATTTTCAAGGTGGAAAGATTAAAACAAAAAATAACCTATAAGGCAAAATTACAGAGTTTCTAGATTTCTCACCCAGCTATAGATTTTGTTATATAGCACGTAACCCTAAACATTAGAGTTATTCATCCTATCTAATATCATTATCAGCCTTCACTAACTAAAAATACTTGACATAAAACAGCATGTGCTAATCTGTGCTAATATGAGCTGTTTCTTTTTTGTCTCTGTGCAGGTGTCTGAAAAAGAAACCTGTAGCCAGACAGCAGATACAGGCAGCCATGGCACTGATCTGGCAGCCAGTAGCTCTTTTAATGGGCTTCTCACAAGCGGTACAGGTAAAAACTCTTCCTCAGTTTAACACCAAACATTTATAGACGTTTTAATATATTCATTCATTCATCTTCTTGCCCACCTATTCCTTAAATCGCAATCACAGGGGTCTGCTGGTGCCTATCCCAGCGCACATAGGGCGAGAGGCAGTGTGTACACCGTGGCCAGTCCACCTCAGGGCAACACATAGACAAACAACCATTCCCACACACATTCACTCCTATGGACAATTTACAATCACCAATCCACCTAATCTGCATGTTTTTGGACTGTGCATTTCATTAATTTTTTTTATTCATTCAAATCTAGGGTAAACAGTTACACTGTATTGTGAAGTCTCGCTTATTTGACAGCTAAGTGTTGTGGAATTATAAGGTGTGTAAAGATGCCAACGTGCAAAAGCGACAGAAAGTTTAAAGCGAGAAAAAAAATTAATGCAAAGAATAAAAGTGTAACTATGGCTTTGACCTTTTTTCTGTAAACTTTCATTCAATTTGGTTCCTTCAATCGAATTATGTCTTTATGATTATACTATATTATTATTATTATACTATAAAGAGTGAAAACTGGTTGGAGAAGATCAATACTGTAGTAATTCTTTTACATTCTGAAAACTCTTTCTTACATTTATTTGGAAATAATGATGTATGTTTTTTCTCCCTTTAAGCAATTTTGATCAAGATTGAAGATTCTTTATTGTCACTGTACTAAGAACAGCGAAATAACAAATAAGCACTAGTCAAAGCAGTGGATGCAGACAGATGCAGTCGATAAGAAATGTAATAAATTATTGCCCTGTAATTGGCAATTGAATTTTAACTTTACAATATAATGTGCAGAAAATAGACAAGCTGCACTAAACAGGAATAAAAAACCAAAGAGTGAGAACATAAGAAAAGACGCTGGCATGGGAACCAAATAATGCCCTAATTTCCTAGTTGGGTTAAATATTAGACTTTTTGTGTGACTGTTTTGTTGTTGCTGTTGCCTCTTTTTGCTCTAAGTTCACTAAGTTAATCATTAGACCTCTTCTCTGCTAATTTTTTATTGCCAGTTCTCACAGACACAGTGGACACAAGTCCCCACCCTTCAGAAGAAATGCTGTCTATCCAGTCAGAGCATCGTGCTTCTAAATGCCCCCAAGACCGCGAGTTACCCAGTATTCCCTGCACCAATGGTCTGCTGGTAGCGACGGTAGCCTGCGAAGAGGGCAGGTCATCTGGAGACGGTACATACGAGGTGCTGAAGGATGCAGCATTACGCGATGCTGTAGAAGACTCACCTTATGAGACGGTAAAAGAGCTGAAGCAAGCTTGTCTCGCTAATGGCACATTAACCCCTGATGAGACTTCTACTGCAAAGCCCAACGGACACCTGGGCCCCAGTCTTGCCACTCCTGACCTGTGCCTTCGGAGTGACAGTGCCGAGTACGCCTCCATCGACCTGAAGAAAAAAAGCCGCTACAGTGTAGAAGCTGAGACCCAACGCACAGCTATAGAGCAACCTGAGGAGGACAGTCCACCACCGATACCCGATAAAGTGCTGGATGAGAATGATAACCAGAACATGACTACACTGCAGAATGGAGAGGTATGAGCAGGGAAGTGTTCTCAGGTTTCTTAAGGTTAAAAATGAAAGCAGGTGCAGTCATATTCACTCTTCTTACCTGCTTATTACCTCGCCCTATGTGTGCTGGGATAGGCTATAGCAGACCCCTGTGACCCCATATTAATTTAGGGTCACGGGGTCTGCAGTAGGACGAGAGGCGGGGGTACATCCCGGACAGATCACCGGTACAACCCAGGGAACAACTACACACACACACATTCACTACTACTCTGTTTTTGGACCGGTTTGGAAACAGGAGTACCCAGAGGAACATGCAAACTCCGCACAGAAAGATCTTTGACCCGGGAATCGAACACGGGACCTTTTTGTTGTGAGGCGACCATGCTAACCACTATGCCACTGCGCTGTCCTGAATCATATAAAATATTTTTTAAAAACACATTAAAATATGTTGTTTATCAATTAGTTCATGTTTAAATTAAACAGTTAAATTAGTTACCAAGCTAAATTTTACTCTTAGGTTAATTGGTTAAAATAAAGCAGCTGTTTAATTAATTTATTTCGTGGCATAGTTAAAAATAATTGTTGAATTCAAATGAGCTTTTTTATTTCACACAACCAGAGAAAAAAATCATTAACAAATAGATACTCCAGTCACTATCATAGTTTTGCTATAAAATGAAATGTTTATACTTTAAATGAAAATTGAAGTTTAATATCGGACAGTTTTCTAATAGCTTGCGATCCTACACAGTGCGATCCTACACAGTGCATTAAATTACATGGCCTCTAGCATGCTATTTATAATTTCTGTTACAGACACATTCATTAAATATTGACTTAGTCGACAGTCTATATTTGTTATATTTTAACATCTTCTGGCAAACTTGCACACAACATTCCGCCATTACTCAATCATTCCAATAATACTGACTCGGCTTCTCTGAGCTTGACTTATTTCTGTGAAGACTGTTTACAGGCTTAGTGGTTAAGGTGTTAGACTAATATCAGAAAGAATAGGGTTCGATTCCCAGCACTAACAAGCCACCACAATGGGTTTTTTTAACCCCACCTTGTGTCATCATGTGTCACAACCAATGTTTTAATGCAATTGGCAGTACGTGTAGTATAGCTGACCCAAGCTAAAGTAGAAGGGAGATGTGAAATAGATGGAATTGAGAGAGAGAGAGAGAGAGAGAGAGAGAGATGGGACACAAAAGGCCCTGAACCTGGGTGCTGACAGCTTAACCAGCTACAACATGACAATGACATTCATTCATTCATCTTCTTACAACTTAATTCACATATTTTTGGACTGTTGGAGGAAACCAGAGTTTCTGGAGGAAACCTATCCAAGCGCAGGGAGAACATGCAAACTCTGCACAGAAAGCCCTGGGAATCGAACCCGGAACCTTCTTGTTGCGAGGCAACCGTGCTATCCACAACGCCACTATGCTGTCCTATTCTAATTTGGAATCAGTCATTTTGGGGGCAAGGGGTTAGACTAAGTGGTGGACTGTTTATCAGAAGAGCATGAGCATTTAAATTCCAGGAAGGCTCTCAAATACCAAGAAAGGCTCTCAACCCCCAACTCCTTAGTTGTATAATTTATATGAGATGTTCATTTAAATTTATTCAAGCTAACATTTATATAAATCCATTTTCTTCAGCGTTCATTATTAATCCACAGCGCAAAGATCAAACTAAATATAGCTGTCTCTGCTATAGAAAATGGTCATTTAGAAGGAGAGAAAGAGAAACAGGAGGGAAACAATAGCCAGTGACTTCTGCTTAATTATGATCTTTAAGGTACTGTAGACTGGTAGGCTGGTGGGCAGTCGGAGCATACAAATGAAACCATGTGGAGGGAAATGGACAGCTCATGCTGCACCTGCAGGCTGTGCTGCTGTTTGCACACAGCGTAACACCCCCCACCCCACCCACCCTTCCCACACATACACACACACACACATTACTCTACTCACATCTTCCCTTCGTCCTCTCATCGATGTTTCTTGGCTTCCTTTGACTTGGAGTCTATAGCCAATCAGATAATCTGTACCTAAGATTCGGTGTGTACTGTATGGTAGCCAGGCCACCTGCAGCCTTCGAATAAAGCTACAGCTACAGTCAGCAATTTATTGTCATCCACCACCCCACATACATTTTCTTACCCTGTAGCCATATGGCCGTGATTTAGAGTCGAACCTTCTTACTTTACATGTTCGTCAGGTTTTAATGGCCACTGATGATGTCTTGGTAATCTATTATTATTAATCTATTAATCTATCTAGACATGCTTGCATGGCTTTTCTCCGGGTATTCCGGTTTCCTCCCAAAAACATTAGTTGAGTTGTGATTCTAAATTGCCCATAGAAGTGAGTGTACGTAATTCTTTGTGTGATGGAATGGCAACTTGTCCAGGGTATACCTCTTCCTAATGCCCTATGTGGGCTGGGATAGGCTTCAGTAGACCCATGTGAACCCAAATTACAGAATAAGCAGGTTAGAAGATGAATTCATTCATTTAAAATTCTTTAAAATATCAATTTACTACAGTTCTTTCATTAACAGAATGTAAATACTATAACAATCTGAATCCTTTAGTAAATTATATAATATTAAAGAGTTTATCACAGTCATCTAGTTTATTACAATATTTACTTCAGTTTATTCATTCTCAAGAGTTAATACTTGAATACACCACAGTACTATATATAGTACAGTGAATACTGCATATTTATTACATCTTACTCTAGTTAATCCTACAGGATATTATAGTATGTTTTCATTTGGGAGGGTAGTGTGTAACAGGGATTTCCCAATAGTATAACAATTTCAGCACCTCAAGCCTCCTGTATTTAACTTTAGGACAAGCACGAAAGAATAAAACGGCTTCCAGCACTGAAGCTCTGTCCTAAAATAGAAATGAAATCTATCTGAGTGCAGAGGAGGATGGCAGATTTACAGTGGTGTCAATAGAGAACACAGGAATGTAAAAGGGGTTAGTTGCTTATCCTGGGTTCTATGCGGCTGATTTATGAGAAGCTGTTATCTCTTTTTTTTTCATATTTATTAAATTTCAAAGAATTTCCTTGGGTACACTGGAACATCTTCAACACTGAGAACCGTGTGTTCTGTTACTGCATCTTTTAGGTGAAAAGCATCTGGTCCATATCAAAGATAATAGACTGAATTCAGAACATGTTCTTTACCCCAGAGGAGTAAGTGTGTGGTTAAATGAAAGTCTGCCCACAACAGGGGTTAAACAACAGCTGGCATGATGATGCTGTGCGAGTGTGTGTGAAAAGAGAGCAAAATAGAGAGAGCTCTGCACTACAATGAGCTCAGTATGCTCCAGGTGTCCACTGTCAATGAAACAACTCAACTTCTTGATAAATGAGTCAAGTAGCAGTGGGACGCGACGCTCCTGTCACACATCACTGTGTACACAGACATACTGTACCTATCACCCCCCTTCCTACGACATCATTTACTGTATACATATGCAAGAATAACAGTTTAAGATTAAGTTAATTATGGGTCCATGATGGCACAGGGTGATATTGTAGAGAATGCAGCTGTGTTCTGTGCCAGCAGGAGCTTGGCTTAATGAGGCACGGCTCAACAGGTAATCAGCATGGAAAGAGATGGTCTTGTTTCGTTTATAATACTAATTTAGACGCTCTTACTGAGACTTGCTTTTTTTTTTTTTTAAATATCCTTAGGACCACGTTCCACATTTAGTAACTGCGCTCCTCACTGATTAAGCAGATTTCTCAATTCAGCCGGATCAGAACTTAACAACCCATTTGTACATGGAACTAAGGGGTTTTGTGCATATGGGTTATTGTCATGCTGGAACAGTGTTTGGTTGTTACAGTTCCAGTCAAGGAATAATGTAATGCATTCATTTTCTTTTGAGGGAATGATTTACCTGCATGGGGTTGTAAGTGATCCGAGTCTGTGACGTACGTGACATACATGGCCAAAATAACAAATAGTTGAAAATTTGATACTTTATTAAATAGCAGGACTCAATTTAAAAGCAAAAGTATGAAAGTATGCTTTTAAATGATATTAAAACTGCAGGACATTATATGGTTGTCTGTTAAAGAAGAAGAATATTTCATTATAGAAGCGAGTAACTGATACCTCCAAGCTACAGTTTGGTTCATTCTTCATATTTATTGTTGCAGTTATAATGCTGACCAAATGTACAGAATGTACCGTAAATTGAAACCAGATGTTGGTAGTATTTTGTTTATGAATTCAGATTTTAAAATACGGAACTAATTAAATTTGCTTCAAGGTTAAACCATACTGCTTAATTATTACTTTAGATCTCTTATACTTTAGATGTCTCATTTCATTTTAATTCTTATTTCTTCTTTTCAGTTATGATTGCTTTATATGTATTTTGACAGTTGTCTCACTGTGTTTTACAATTTTGAGCTAGTGTGTCAGATGTTTGATATATTAAACACTTTTTTCAATGCCTGTTGTTTCTAAATGTGCTGTATAAATAACTAATGTGAATTTTTTTCCCTCTGTTTTTTCCCTGCAGATATCAGCCACATACGCCACTGGGAATAAACTAGCAATAGAGGAGGAGAAAGAAAACGACTACAGCAGTATCGGGGAGATCAGGGGCCTGGTAGTGGAGTCAAGCTCCAGCGAGCTGTACGCTACAGTGAGAGACGTCTACCCCTCACCCCCTGCCGAGCAGCCCTCCGAGAACACGGACCACGGGTACGAGGCTATCAAGATCGCAAAGAGCGTAGAGGACCAACAGGATAATGGGCTTGTGGAGTCTGACTACGCAAACGTGGGAGAGTTGGGGTTGAATGGTGAGACGTCACGTCTCTGACTGAGAGTCGCAGAACATCTGGGTGATGTAGCCATGGCTCAGCCGGACATAGTTTAGCACTTAGTTACCTGGAATGTTGCCAACCCAGTAAATACAATGAATAAGTGTTTATTTGTGCTTGTAGTGTGAGGGTGCATTTATATGTAATAGAGTATTAACCCATCACTGCTCTAGAGTCAATCATAAGCTCAGGTTATTGGTTGTGTGGGGTTACACAGGGTCTCTATATGGTTCCCCATGGAACTGACTTGAGATAAATGTACCCATTGTAAACCAATGAGCACAAGCCAGTCTATTTACTGGCATTTCATGTAGGATATACTCTATTTGGACAAAAGTATTGGGACACCTTGACATCACATCCAAATTGGTTTCTTAAACATTATTTCAAATTGAATATCTTTGCACAATGATTCCAAAACTTTATACATTAAAAGCTAAACGTAAAAATAGATGTTTAATAGAAAAATTGAACCGAGTTTGAATTTGGACTTTCCACATCCATAGCGAGCATAGGGTTGAGCATATTGTGTGTGTGTGTGTGTGTCTGTATGTGTCTGTATGTGTCTGTGTGTGTGTCTGTATGTGTCTGTATGCGTGTGTATGTAACAGAGTCACTTTGAAACCCTGAAGAATTAGGGCAACAATTACAAATACATATCAACTTGCAGATTATGCAAAGACTTTAAAACTCTGTCATACTCATGTACTAATTAGCATACCAACAGAAACTCTAGAAGTATAATATTAGTATTAATGAGATCAGGCTGTTGGGTGAGGTGATCTGGTGTGCAGTCCTTAGGTTATTCATTGTCATGCTGGAACAGGGTTTGAGTCACTTAGTTACAGGAAAGGAATAATTCAGGCCATCCTAGACAACTGTGTGCTTCGAACCTTAGCAAATGTTTGGTTGATACACATATATGTGGGATGCTGGTCAGGTGTCCACAAACATTTGGCCAAATAGGGTCATTTCACGCAGCAACACGTGTTCGAGTGTTCGAGGTTAATTAAATACGGAGAAATTAATTTCTTGTGTTGTAAAAAAAGTTATGTTATTAAATGCCATTTTAGTTTCGAAGGAATTTACACATGCCGCGACAAAGGAAAGGATAGCGTGTTTGTGTGTGTGTAGTGTGATTTGAACATTCGTGTGCCAAAATGTATAATCACCACAGTGCTTTCTTTATGATGTTTGATGCTTAAAACAGACAACCAGCAACGCCGCTGTAGCAAAATGTGTATGTTTATTTACTGTGCAGCTATCCAATCAGAAATCAAGAGTGCAAAAGTATATGCAAAAGCTATGAAGTATAACAAAAACAACTTGTTATTTATGGAGACAATAAGCAGCTATCTGTGTTGATTATACAGATATGGCAACGTATATGATTTGTAAATTGTAGCATTTACAAATGTGGGATCTTTGCTAAGAAAAAATGAAGCAGAGATCCGAAAAATAAGAATCAACTTGGAAACGGACGATCACTAAAGTGTGAAATGTACATGAGACATATCTGCTGATGTAACATCTGAAGTTGATAAGTGAAGTCAGCACCATTGCATCCAGTACAGTCTTACAATATTACTTCTTCTTTATGTTAGGATTTCTGTAAAAATATAGTTTTGAAAGTCTAAACAATTGTTTTCCTTGTTAGCATTATTAGCCGGCTAGCTCCTCTAAATCATATTGCTGGAAAACAATGCCTTTCTGTGGTACGTAGGTTCTGACGTCAATTTGTCAATCATTTAAGAACGTATCTTTTGCTGATGTACAAATTGTATCAATTATTTGTGATGTGAAGAATGTTTTCATGTTAAAAGCACCTGCCTACAGTATGTGTCAACAGTAATGCCTTGCCAACAGTCTACAGTAGGTACAACATTGTGTATTTGTGAAGCACAAAAGGTACTCGGTCCAGCACTATTACTAGTGTGTACAGATTTCAAAGTCCTTTTGGAAGTAAAATATCGGAAAATGTACGATGGACACAATACTTGGACATGTCATGTCAATACTTTTCTCTAATCTTGCATCAGTTTTAACATACTGTACGATTTTACACACCACTTATACTGTATATAATATTATTAATAATGATAATAATAATAATGATGTGCCTGTACTCTGTCTTAATGAAGGCTTTAATTCCGTATCATGACTTATAAAGCACAGAAGTATGTGTAGAATTTTTAGATGCTGCGGTTGTTTAAATGAAATTTGTCAAAGTTTATTATGAATTTAAAAAAGAAATAAAAATGTGATAAAAAGGATGATGAAAACGACTAAACAGGGTCCCGCGGGATACAGTGTGATTGTGAACGAGTCAAACCGTTGGTAGATTTCGTTTTGGTACAAGGTTTGTATTGTGAAGGTACATCCATTATTTAATATCATAGTCTTAACATTGATCTCATTTACATTGTAGTGAATTGAGTGTATTTTATTTTTTGTAAATATCGCATCATATTTGTTTTGTATCATTGACATTTTTAAAGTGGCATTTGTAAATTAAATATTGCAGTCATGCTGTACCAACTTGTGTGTGATTTGTATGTCTTTTAGTGTCTTTAAACACCCAACCCCGGTTGGACTGGTAACCTGGCCAGGATGTACCTTTGCCTTTCACCCTATTTGAGCTGGGATAGGCTCCAGCAAACCCCCTTGACCCTAAATTAGGCAATAAGCGGGCAAGAAGATGAATGAATGAATGAATGAATGAGTGAAATTAGATGTAGCACACATACATAACATATGCCCTTCCTAACGCAACCCTCCCATTTATCCGGGCTTGGGGACCGGAACTAAGGCTACTCCCTAATGGCTGGGTATTTATACTACCTTAACTACCTTAAATGTAATACTTCAGCATTAATCATTGAACCTGTACAATATGTGCTGTTAAAGCAAAAATCAATGCTGCTTTCCATCATATCAAAGTATCAACTCTATCCTTGCATTTGAATAACCAGGATATCAATTTGCATTTACATTTACATCATTTGGCAGACACTCTTATCCAGAGCGACTTACATCTTATAATTTTTTGTACAACCGAGCAATTGGGCGCTAAGGTCCTTGCTCAGGGGCCCATAGTGGTTGCTTGGGAATCAGACTCCCCATTCTTTCTGGTATCAGTCTAACACCTTAAACACTAAGCTACCCCTTCCCCCCCTTTGACACAGGTTGAATTCTATTGATTGCTATCATGTCTTAAACAGCATCACATGAGCAATATGCTGATGTGAAGGGATGAGAATAATTCAGTAATTAGACCAGAAAGCCAAAGGAACCAGACAATAAATATTGTTTGATTTTGGCATTTTAGTTCTACATCGTTAAGCTGTTTCTGTGCTTTAGGTATGTAAGAGTATTATTTATGCACCTGTCCAAGATGACTATCTGTAATAAACAGCAGATCCTATTGTAAAGCTGAACAAATTATTTGCTTCAATTTTTACTTAGATAACATAAAGTGTGTAGCTAAAATAATTTTTCAAAGGGAAATCAATCACATTGTTCCTTTGTTCTTTATGTCTACTAATTATTTCTCTTAGGCCAAAATATGCAGATGACCATTAGTGTATGATTACAGGTTTGGATTCCAGGTGGCCAGAAGCGATGCATGACTCTTGGATATTTTAGAACTTTGTGTAATGTGTTATTTCAGGACGGAAATACAATAGAGAATGTATTAGTAGGAGGACTACCTAGATCATAACCTTCATACAGACTCTTTTAAAGTAACCCAAAGCATAATTACAGTGAACTGTAATACGTCATCAAATTTATTCCTAACACTCAAACTAAATTGCTCCAGCATGTCCTGTGCCTCCACGCATACTGTACAAGCTGACTAACTCGAGTGTACAGCATTAACATTCTTTGATGCCTGAGTTTCCTTTGAGTATTTAGTTTCTTTCAAGTGTTCATGAACAAAGCAGGAGGTCTGAACTTCTGTCTAAACTGACTATGCTAAAATAACACTATGTTGTACTGTTGACGTCAGGTGGTAGCTTAACAGGTTTAGGCACTGAGTTGATTGGAAGACCAAGATGACCTGGGTTCAATGCCCACCACCGCGAAGTCCGCCATGGTTATGTCCTTGAGCAAGACTCTTAACTCTTCCTGCTCCAGGAGTGTGATATTGTAGATGACTCTGTGCTCTGACCCTCTAAGGTGGGATATGCAACCAAAAAAGCATTCACTACATTCTGTACAATTTCTAATCCTGTATGTGAGAGATAAGATTGGAATTTGGACATTTTACTGAACATATGCCTGCCTTGTGGATTCTGGCCATGTCCTGATCTTTCTTCTCTCTGTGCTTGTGTGGGTTTTCTCTGGTTTCCTCCCACAGTCTTCCTTCCCCAGTCATCAAACATGTACATTAGGTTGATTTGTGATTTTAAATTGCCCATAGAAGTGTGTGTGTGGGTGCATGTCTATGTGTGGCCGTAACATGGACTGCCAACCTATCCAGGGTATACCTTTTGCTTTCTGCCCTATGCATGCTGATATAGGCTTCAATACGGTTTGAAGATGATGAATGAATGAATGAACAAAGTGTTATTTTCCTCAGATTTAACAAGATGCAATTTTATCCTCTAAAACATCAGGAGAATTCGATAACTCTTGTCTACTCAGTTGCTCTGATCATTTATAAACTAGACTGTTGGAACTTGCTCCTGGTAGGTCTTCCTCTGAGTGAAATTTATATCAGAAGATTCAGAATGCAGCTGTGCAAGCTGTTTTCAACCTCCCGTAAAGTATTCACATAACACCCCATTGCTATCCTTTTCTGGCTTTCAGTACCTTCCAGAACACTAATTTTCATCTACAAAGTCAGTAGCAGAGTAGAAACCCATTGCTATCTTAAAGAGCTTATCACTGCTCACACAACCACCGCTTGACCAATCCCCAAAGATGCAAGGTAGGTGCATTTTTCTCTTCTGGCCCCAAATTAATGGAATGAACTGGCTATAAAAATAGAAACAATTGAAAACTAAACTCTTTCTCCAATACTTGCTTTCTTTTTTCTTTCCTATATGTTGCTCTTTATTTTGCTGCTCTTTTTAACCATGCATGTGGGTTGTTACACTTTGTTGACCCGAACAAAGCACTTAGTGACAAAGAATAATTAAATCCATATGTCCTCATCAGGCAGAATGTAAATGAAGGATATACCTCAAATAAATCAACTTACTGTCTGTACTAACTTCATCTGCCTGCCAGTGTTCATCAGTTCAGCAAGCACCTGGCAGTGTATTGTGGGCTCTCCTATTAATATTATACAACATATAAATAAAACAATAAAATGTTAATTTCATCAAATCAATTTGACCAAATTACTATGTTATGTCATTTTACAATAACATGTGCATTTATTGGCGATGTGGTGTTGTAGTGGGGTGCATGGTTGCCTCACACCAAGAAGGCCCTGGGTTCGATTCCACGGCCGGGGATCTTTCTGTGTGGAGTTTGCATGTTCTCCCCGCACTTGCATGGGTTTTTCCCATTAGGGGTCGCCACAGAGGATCACACTACCCTGTCCTCTACATCTGCCTCTTTTACCCTAACTACCTGCATATCTTTCCTCACCACATCCATAAACCTTCCTCTTTTCCTCCTGTCGGCACCTCCATCCTCAGCATTCTTCTACCAATATACTGCATGCCCCTCCTCTGTATGTCCAAACCATCTCAACCTACAGCCTCCATCACCGTGTCTCCAAAACATCCTACATGCATAAACTCATTTCTAATCCTGTGCATCCTTGTTACTCCCAATGAAAATCTCAACATTTTTCTCTATTCTTCCTTGCAAAACCTCGTCCCATCTATTTAATATACACTTCCATGTGATTTCAGACGCACCCTAAACAGTGTGACAGTGACTACATCCGGGAACTTTCTGCAGGCTATACCCTGACACGTGAGGTTTTAAATAACATTAGAAATGAGGTAGGGGCTCGTGGCGCGGATACTGAAGGGAAGATGATGCAGGAAGAAGAGGAGAGCGGAAAGACGCGGAGGCGTGTTCGCTGTTAGCCAATAGAAACGCAGATCCTAGCGCGACAGCGCACATGTTTACGGCGCGCGCTCCGCCGGTAGAGGCTGCGGGCTCGGGAAAGGAAGACCGGCAGGGAACGGAGTTGCACTCGATTTCTCCCGAACTTATTAGACATACACGCAGCACCGCTGCACGGGGTATCGGTGAAACGATTTAATGCAAAGTCATCAATCGGTTTTTTATAATAAAATTAAAAAACCGGCTTGCGTTTTTGAGCCTGTACGAGGTGCGCGCGCCGTGCCGTGTTTTGTGCGCGCCTCCGCGAGGAAACCAAACAACCCGACAGGAAAGGTTCTTGCCGGCCGGGTAGCGAAAGATCGGTGTGCGCGGTTTGATTCATCCAGGCGAATCAAACCCACAGTGGGAAACCCGAGTAAACCCGAACTATATAAAAATGTATTACCGGCCATGTTACTCATTTCCAGAGCTCGCGCCGTTGCAGGCTTGTCATTGTGATCTCGACGGTTTTTATTTGTAAAAGGTCACGTTTGTTTGTTTATTTGTTTTTCTTCGTGTCTGTTTATTTGTTTGAGTCATGCACGCCCGGCGACTGGTGAAGCGCTCACTGATCGGTAGTCGCGTGTACGCGCCCGGCTCGGGAGCGGCGGCGGGGGAGGCGGGAGAGCGCGAGAACAGAGACGCACCGGTACCGAGCGGACATACAGAGGAGGAAGCTGTCAAGGGAGCAAGGAAGTCGAGCTTAAAGGTGTGTTC
This sequence comes from Pseudolaguvia tuberculata, assembly GCA_026260255.1. Lineage (NCBI taxonomy): Eukaryota > Metazoa > Chordata > Actinopteri > Siluriformes > Sisoridae > Pseudolaguvia > Pseudolaguvia tuberculata. The sequence goes on from JAOTRA010000022.1 coordinate 2,715,851, forward strand.
AGGCAAAATATCTCCGTGCATGTGTGTGTGTTCAATATAGAGGCGAGCTTGTTTTTGTTTTTGTTGTTGTTTTGAACCCCACCATCTGCTATGTCCGCTTCCATCATCGTCATCATCGTCATCATAACCGGCTCCGCAGACAATGAGAGTGCATATTGTTTACAGTGCATGATGTTTACAGTGCAATTAAATGCACAATAAAATCCTTATATTACATGCATGATGATTAGGGAACGAGAACGGTATTAATACTGTGCGCTGTTTTTGTTTGACCTGTTGTGGCGCATAAGCATAGAGAAACCAACCCGCTCTGCAGCAATCTGCACACAGAGAGAGAGAGAGAGAGAGAGAGAGAGAGAGAGAGAGAGAGAGAGAGAGAGAGAGAGAGAGAGAGAGAG
>JAOTRA010000022.1:2716348-2729110 GCA_026260255.1 Pseudolaguvia tuberculata
GTGTGTGTGTGTGTGTGTGTGTGTGTGTGTGTGTGTGTGTGTGTGTGTGTGTGTGTGTGTGTGTGTGTGTGTACTGGTTTATGGATCTCCTTTCTTCCTCCTCATCCCTCCCCAACCGGCTGTTTATACAGTTCTTTATTGACCAAAAGGCTAGTCTAACCCATTGTTGCTGTATTCTGCATGCAATGTGGTCATGGCTTTATCACCTGTTCAAGATGAATTAATCATGTCTATAAAGTGAACTGATCTTCCTCAGTAACGCATATTTTGCTCAAACAAAGCCATTTTCTCCAGTCAAATCATTTTTCCTGATCACAATTTTTCATTATTGAAGTTGCATAAAAACAGATGCAAATAGGACACAAGCTGTTGTGCATCTGGCCATATATCCAAAGTGATGCTCTTCTGTGGTTGAGCTGGTAGAATGGACATGCACCCATGAGGGAGGGTGGGGTGGTTTTAGTAAGATTCTAAGGGCTCATGCCCCTGGAGTTCTGTTTTATTAGTAGTAACAGTGCAGAATGCGTGTAGTAGAGGAGGCCCAACCTTATTTTGTTTCATAGGAACTAACATTTCTAACACTGCATCAGAAAGTATTTGTTACACCTTGACCCAGATTAGTGTTATGTTATTCTTTTGTGCTTTTTTTTCCCACAATACAGTCCGCCTGTTTGAGCGGGTCTAAAAAAACATAGAGGGTGTGTTTGGAGCATGTGAATCTCAGGTGGGGTAAATTGATACTGAGCAGTTGACATTCTCATTAAACATTCTCATTTAAAGACAACTGTTGAATCTATAGTGTTTGGCACAGTGCCAAGATTTCTGTTGGTGCCCTATTTATATTAAAGGATTGCTACTTGTTGGCTTGTTTTAGAGACTGGTTTTATGTAGCAATATACATGAGGCCAGAAAACAAAGGTGGGATAAAGATTGTTTTCCCTTATCTATTCCTCTAATGTCTAATGGTCTAAGTGAAGCGATTCTTTCTGTAGTGGTGTGATATAGAGCCGAGTGCCGCCCGTGTAGCGCGGCATGATTGATGACCAATCGCACTGAGACAGGCAGTAGGTGCTCCCAGTGTATGCTACGGTCCTTGAAGTGCTTTTAAAAGCTGATTAACCGCAGATGGCAACCCGTTACAGGACAAGACTTGAGTCTGAAGGAGGAACCACCGTTTGCCAGTTTCAAGTGGTTCTTTGTTTTCAGAGCGCAGAGCAGGAACAGGGAACATGGCGATCACTGACTGGTGTTAAATCTGTTTTTCTCTTTAGTCAAGCAGTAGCCGTAGAGAGTGTTAGCTGCTGTACAGTAAGCACAGATGCAGGGCACAGAGTGGGGGATGTTTTTCTTGTGTTTAATCCAATCAAATAATGGAACCCTTGTGCTTGCCAATCCAATTAATTTGATAGAATTAAGATATGCTTAATTTGATTGAAACCCCCAAACTATTTGGATGAAAGAAGTGTATCCATGCACACTGGCTCATGAAATACTTGATTTAAGAAAAATGTAATTATAACCCATTGGATTTTTTTCACAATGTCTTTTGAGACTAGCTGCTAAAAGCACTTATGTCTGTCAGAGTGAGATAAAGAAAAGAGTGATGAACTAAATACAGTGTACTCAATTTTTGCAAAGTACAAGCAACTCTATGCAACACGTTCAGTGACTTGTGCAATGTTTGCACACAGTTGTTTGGTATGTGTAAAATACCAATCCAGCCACTGTGTACCAAGCCCATGAGCTTTATAAAGACATCGTGTTTTATGGTTAATGGAGAAAAACTCAAGAGTACTACCCAGAGCCCCGACTTTTACTATTTTGGTTCCCTAAAAAAAATCCCTACAGCCACATGCTAGATCTAATAAACGTCTGGAGGTTATTCTAAAAGTAAAAGTGATACTAAACCTGCAATAAGGTTTTTATTTACACATATGGATTTGGTCACGTTCATATAGTGTAATTACTTTGTCTAGAGAGAGCCAACAAAAAAAACCACTACAGAAAGAAAGAGGAACTAACACATTGTAGTACTTGAAGTAAAAACAGTGAGAAAGAAAAAGCAACAAAGAGCTAAACAAAGGTGCCCTTATTTTTCCGACATGTTTACTTCTGAGACGATGTCTGTGTGCCCATGCATATACTACAGTAGCAGAGCAAGTTGTTTCACATGCACTGAAGGTTTTAATTATAATATTAAATCTTAAAACATCTATTTAACTGTATATATATCTAGATTTGAGATCTGTATTTTTAGCCAACCCTGTTATTAATCATGATGTAGTCATATTTTCACCTTGTTCTTCCAGGATTCCACAAATTTGCTAATATATTAATGGAAATATAATCAATCTCCATGCATTCTGTATGACCATGCCATTTTAGAAAAATTTTTTTTTTTTTTTGGCAAATTATACAAAGTGAATTTTTATGGCACATCCCTGTTGTTAACAGCATAAATAATTAACTAATAACTAATTGTTACTAATGTAATGTAATTTTAAAGTCATAATTAGGTAATAACAAAAAAACCCATGCTGAACCGAATAAAAGAAAACAATTATGTCCGCCAATTAACTAAAGCCTTTTGGGTAACTGATAATATAAACACCCTTACAGGCAAAAACCCATCTACAGATTCCCTGTGGATAAGAAATGAATGTATTTGGAAACACTGATGTGTATTATGATAGGATTAAATTTCTAGTGTTTTGGTAACATGTTTTGTTAATACGATTTCTTTATCATGTCTTATTTGTTCGTTAAATTAGCATTTGTTTTATTTGAACGACAGTATGTTTTTATTGTCCATGTGGACAGAGATTTTCATTTAGATGGACAGAAATCCTTTTGAGCAACAAAGGGTTAAAAACAAAATAAATACAAATAAATAAATAAATTCAAGAAATTCATTCATTCATTTATTCATTAATTTTTTTACACGCTTATTCCCTAATTCTGGTCACGAGGGTCTGCTGGTATCCCAGCACACATAGGGCGACAGGTTGCCAGTCCATCAAAGGGCACAATTACTTACACACACATTCACTCCTATGAGCAATTTTCGAATCACTTATCAACCTAATGTACATGTTTTTGGACTGTGGGAGGAAACCAGAGTACCCAGAGGAAACCCATGCAAGTGCAGGGAGAAAGAAACCACTACACCGTGCTAACCACTACACCACCGTGCCGCCCTAATCCAAAAAAATTGTATGTATTTAATTGCTTGCATCACAGCATGTCTGCAGAGTAACGGAATACCCAGTCAAGGGCAGATAAGTATGTAGACCAGTATGTCCAGATGTTTGCATTGAGCGTCTGTGTGTTGCAGTAAAGCGAAATATAATTGAGATGTGTTGTTATATTTAGCTATACATACATATCTATCTAATGCAAAAGATCAGGCCTGTCTGAATGTGTATAAACATAGCTAGGAGGGATTTCTGTGTATAACATGAAGGGCCAATGCAAACACATTTAATCTTCTAGTGTGAGATGTACCATGATATGAGAGGATCATCTGCGAGGCTGTCCGGTCTCTGTTACACCCAGATTACACACAGCATCTGCTTACTATACACACCAAATGGAAAGTAAATGATTCAGGCTGAGTTTGTGTGTGCTTGTAATTATTAAATCTGAACAGGCTAATCGCTGTCGCACATCCGCTCTTGCATGTGTGTGTCAGTCTCATATTTGCAAACAGACATTGGTATTCAGTGTTACATTAAGGAATGAAAAATAACTTGTCTTTTCATTCAATAATGTCTTTTCATTCTTTTGCCACCGGTTCAGTATTAAAGATTCAATTTAGTTCTACGTAGTTTTTGGCGAGTGCTAGTTATCTAGTTAACCATATAAATGCATTTAACATCCATTATATGGGCAGAGGTTTGTGAACACCTTATCAGCACTTCTGTTACTATGACTTTCTCAAACTGATTTCATGTCTGTTAGAATTCGAAATTTCTCTTTGTAACTAACAGGCTTGAACACTGTTGGGGCATGACAGCACCCCAGTACCCCAAATGAGTGGACAAACTCAAGTGTCCTGGCTCTGATTTAACCTCACTAAACACATTTGTGACAGCAGTGGCTATTGGTCGGGAGCATTTCTGTTGTGTTGTAAAGTTATTGAATTGATTTGACCATTTTATGGCTTGATTCCATTGTGTTTCCGGTTTGATTCTGTTATCTTTCGGCTTGAGTCTTTTGTGTTTCGGCTTGATTCTGTTGTATTGTTAAACGAATTTGTGCTTTTAAGTGTCTTTGTGTTGTGCACTGCTATTTAACAGTCAGGTTTTGGGTTATAGTACAAACGGTCTGTTTTATCAAACCCTTTAACTATTACCTTGCACTATTCAGATTCCACTATCTCACTGTTAACTATCTGACTGTTAACTATCCCACTGTTAGCTATCTGACTGTTAACTATCTGACTGTTAACTATCCCACTGTTAGCTATCTGACTGTTAACTATCCAACTGTTAGCTATCTGACTGTTAAGTATCTCACTGTTAAGTATCTGATTGTTAACTATCTGACTGTTAACTATCTCACTATTAACTATCTCACACTTAACTATATCACTGTTAACTATCTGTCTGTTAACTATCTCACTGTTAACTATCTGACTGTTAACTATCTCACTCTTAACTGTATCACTGTTATCTATCTGGCTGTTAACTATCTCACTGTTAACTATATCAGTTATCTATCTGGCTTTTAACTATCTCACTGTTAACTATCTGACTGTTAACTATCCCACTGTTAACTATCTCACACTTAACTATATCACTGTTAACTATCTGTCTGTTAACTATCTGACTGTTAACTATCTCACACTTAACTATATCACTGTTATCTATCTGGCTGTTTTCTATCTGGCTGTTAACTATCTCACTGTTAACTATCTGACTGTTAACTATTTCATTGTTAATTACCTCACAGTTAACTACCTCACTGTTAACTATCTGACTGTTAACTATCCCACTGTTAACTATCTCACTGTTAACTATCTCACTGTTAACTACCTCACGGTTAACTATCTGACTGTTAACTATCTCACAGTTAACTATATTGCTGTTAGCTCCCTCACTGTTAACTACCTCACTGTTAACTATCTGATGGTTAACTATCTCACTGTTAACTATCTGACTGTTAACTATTTCACTGTTAATTACCTCACAGTTAACTACCTCACTGTTAACTATCTCACTGTTAACTACCTCACGGTTAACTATCTCACTGTTACCTACCTCACTGTTAACTATCTCACTGTTAACTATCTCACTGTTGCTCTTTAGTCTGTGTCTATAACTTTGTGTTTTTTCTTTGTCTATTGTCTTTGTGTTGCACTTGTCCTACGTCTGCACTGTGCTTAATGTCTGTAAGGAGGTCCTGGAGAAACGTTTCATTTTACTGTATATTGATCTGTCATATGTGGTTGAAATGACAATAAAAGTTTGACTTTTAATAATGCTGTGATTTAATGACCAACCAGGCATTACTGGGTTTGTTTATAGCATGAACAGTGGCTGTTTGGTGGTCATGGGATTTGAACTCGCTATCGCCACATCAGTAGTTAAGCATCTTTAACTACAAATCTATCACTTTTCTAATTTTAAAGCATAAATAGCTTTTTTTAAACACTTATTTATAATTAAAAATTATTTGCTTTTAAAGAAATTCCAGTGTTATTGTTGAAATTCTTGTGTGTTGGTGGGAAATTAACTAGACCCTTAACTAGACCCAGACCGGTCCTAACGGTTACTGCGCTTATTTGAGCAAGAAAGTAAACAAAACAGTTATAGATGAACATTTTCCCGCACTCAAAAGTGTGTGTGTTTTACTTTGGCAGAGTTTGTGTAACGGCGGACAGCGTGACATACCAGCACAGGGTCAGAACGGTGGCATACAGAAAAACGAAAGTACAAACGCCGTGGAGGAGTTGCGGGCACCTGAACACAGACGAGCAGGACGGACGTTAGACATGGAGAAGGACAACCCGCGATCTATATCGCTGCTTGAGCAGAAACGCAAAGTTGTCTCTTCCAGCATTGACGTGCCACATGCTAGGTAAGACGTATATGTGTGTATGTGTGTGTGCATGTAGGAGGTAAAGCACTTCTTTTTCAGCTTTTATCCTCCTACATTTAAGGTGTATAAGCCTAACTGAACATTCCGTTATTATTGTATAATAACATATTTATTGGTCCAGTTAAAAAAAGCTTGTTTTACAGCTTCTGTATTTGTCATGGGAATTTCGGGATCTAAAGAACTCACTGCTAGGAAACTGTTACTGCTTGGAAATAACAGAATGTCAAAGAATCAAAGTTTTTATTTTATTTTAGTTTAGTTTATGCAATAAATGTTCTAGACAGATAGTTCTGGTTGGTATTACAGCAAAAGGTTAATGTTGTTATTTCTAACTTGGATCAATTGGGCACCCTGATCTCATACATGTTATAAATACTCATGTCAAACCAGAGACTTTTGAATGATGTTACTGTATGTGATTATTTTTAGAACTGTCTTTGTGCTTCTGTCTCTGTTTTTGTTATATGATAACGAGATATATTCATTCATACTAGTGACAGAATGTGTTAGTGAATATTCTATGAACAAACCCAGAGTATACAAGAATTTACAGGTTTTGCTAATACATACATTCACAGGCTACGTCCATATTCGTTTACCACAATTAATACTTCCTGGCCATTAAACGGTACATTATATTTATATATATATATATATATATAGTATGATTGAGGGTAGTATTAATGAAATTCGGACATTGTCATGTGACATATGATGTGACAACAGCACAAATATTGTTTAATTTGAACAATGTTATACGGCTATTATACGGCTGTTTCCTTCTTATACTAGAAGGAAAAGTTTCTTTTAAACACTTGGCAAGTCGTCTGTCCTGCAGACTATTGGAATAGTAATGTGTGTATATTAGGTGGGAGAATCACTGTAGGTCATCTGGGAACCTTTCATTGGTTGTATTTTGTATACTAAGAATTTGGACATTCTACTTGTCTCACATACTCAGTTTTGCCTACTATAATATTTAGTAATAGGTAATTTTGGACAGGCCAAAGGACAGAAGACTATGAATTGAACTTATAATATGATTACTGTAACTGTTTTAGTCCTATCTAGAAAAAAAATATGCTGCTTTTTATGCACGTTTATTTTTCTTATATTCCTGGTAATTCCCATGAAAAGTTTCCAGCCTGTAAAATTTTGAAATAAATCTCTAACAGCATTATCCATTCTATTATATATTTGAAATATTTGAATGAACTATTCTTTTCTATACAATGTATTGAGCGGCTTTAATGCTCCTCTGAACAAACAGAACAATTATCCTAGCCATATCATGAAATATTTCCAGCCAAAAGTACTACTTTCAGACTTTGTGTCTGGTAGGTCAGCCCGCATCATTCCTGCTATTCAGTCCCATGTTTCATTTGGCTCGTAGTCCGTAATAACATGTCATTAAGTTGATGATCTTTCCCAGAGAAATTTTTAAGGGTGTTTTGTAAATGTGTGTGTATTCTGACTCTACGTTGCATTGCAGCTTATTCATTCTGTCATATCCAACCTTCACCAGAGAGTATTTGGCTCCAGCAGGACACCAAAATTCTTCACAATTTGCATACAGTAGTTGTTGGAGTTTTTCAGTCATGGTTTGGGACGGTTTGCAGCTCCATATCTAAATTTACCACATGGGCTATTATGGGTTTTCTGCTGGCAGAAAACATTATACAAACAGATTAAGTAAGGAACACTGTGCCTCTGCTGTTTATGTTTCTTGTTTTAAAATGTGTGAATATCTATCAATATGTTGTCCCGAACTCTCTTGAGATCCTTTTGTTTTGTCTGAAGTTGTTAAAACTGATTAATCGTTTCAGACCCTTTAGAAGTGTTTTAGTTGTGCACTTACCAGGTTATGGTTAACAATGTCTCTCTTTCTCTCTCTCTTTCTCTCTCTCTCTCTCTCTCTCTCTATCTCTCTCTCTCTCTCTCTCTCTCTCGCGCTCTCTCTCTCTCTCTCTCTCTCTCTCTCTCTCTCTCTCTCTCTCACACACACACACACACACACACACTAGCAGTCACACACATAGCGCTTGATCATGTGATTGCTTTCTTATCAGTAACCTAGATGCAAGTACACTGTTTACTTCCTCGTCAAAGTTTACACATATTTCTCTCTCTATATTTGGTCACCTTTCCTGGGTTAAAGTTTTATTAAAAGGTTTTGATACAATGATTGAAGCATGAGAATAGAAGAACAGTCACATTAAAGCTTTATTGTTCTGCCCGTGTTAGTCTGATTTTGAAAGCCCAAGGCATTCAATCTCTCTGCAGATCCCTGTGTCCTTCCTCTACTGCACATATGGGCTCTGACTATTCTTTTCATGTTTATGTTTTTCAACCATAGCAGGAAATCGCCAATTGTAACAAGCTGGCGTTCTGGCTTGTGGTGCTGCCGCTCTGATTTTTGACTAATAGCCTTCAGAGAATTAATTGCAAGCTTTATCGAGGAACCTGATTGTTGTCCAATAGTAAAAAAAAAAAAAAACAACAGCAGGTCTTTGTAAAGGTCAAGACCGTTCCAGAAATTATTTAAGCTGTTCTAAGAAAAAAAAGCAAAGCTTACTTTGTACTCACACAAAAAGAAGTATAAAAGTTTTTACACCCTTAAAACAAAATAAACAACAACTGAAATTAACATTTCTATTAAAATTTCTGTTAAAAATTTTACAAATACCACACAGTCAAAAATCTGTTTAATGGTTCATTCACAGTTTTACTTTTAAGTCTGAATGTTTTAATTGAAGTTTTGCTAAAAGCCACATTTAAACATTACATTACATTTACAGCATTTGGCAAACACTATTATCCCCAATCACTCTACATTTTTAGCACTTTTGTACAGCTAAGCAATTGTGGGCTAGGGGCCTTGCACAAGGGGGCTGCTTGGCAAAGATGGGAATCGAACCCCGGTCTTTCTGTTGTCAGTCCAATGCCTTAACCACTAAGCCACCACTTCCCACAACATTAAATGTCTAAAGTTTGTAGAAACATTATCACTTTTCTAGATTGTTTTAGGGCTGCACAATATATTGTTTCATCATTAACATGGTAATATGTGCATCTGTAATAATCACATTACAAGTGCAATTTTAACTGGAGATTGTATTTGACTCCAATGTAGTTCAGGGTAGTTTAGGGAAGTAGTAGCCTAGTGGTATATAATTTGTGTATTACATTTTACACGGATACATAAAATCGCTTAAAATCATTTAAATTATTCAAAATTAATTTCTGCCTGTTTTGACATTTTTACACAACCCATTACTTTTTGTAGCAGATTTCTTCCTTCTTAGCCTATTAGACCTAATTTCTCAATTAATAATTAGTATTTTTAATCAGCAATTTAGAGTACGAGCTTAATTTCAGTTTCATGAAAAAAGGAAACAACTGCTATAATTATTATTTGGCTCAGGTCTAAATCAGGACCTGTAGGATGCGTATCAGAAGGACTTTTCCTAATAGCCACTCGGCTGATCCTTCTGTTTCTCAGCATGGATAGTAAAATCTGTAAACTAATCTACTACAGTTTATGCAAGTTCTAACATTACAGTTGTGATATTTAATCTGTATACAGTGTTATTCCCCTTTTCCGATTTTAATAATAAGCAGGTTATTTTTCAGTTTCTCTTTTTGCTGATTCAGAAGTTGTACATACAGCGTTAAAGTGAGTATAAAGTGGTCAGGAAAAGCAGAAGCTCATGCCCAGGAGCCTGCTTTTTAAAAAAAATAAAATAACAGCAGCTCGACATGCTTGCCAAAGAAAATAATTCCCCTGCTAGGGGGGACAGGGCTTGGGGCATAACTTTAGGAAACATGTGATTAGCATCTGAAAAGAATCTCTTTTTCTTCACCCTGGAGATGTCGGACAAAGTCCAGCTCACTCACAGTAAATGTCTCTCAGTAGCTAACATCTCTCGGGATTTTTATCAGATTGGACACAGCCTTTATTTTCTCAACTAACCTCCCTGTGTTGCACCTTGATTCTAAATATTTTTAAGTCGGTATCAGATTGGCATAACAAGCAAAAGAAGCTAAGAATAGACAGTAAAATCACAGAAAGTGAATAGACACATTGTGTGTGGCCTCAATATGGTGGCTGTGGTGGTGGTGAGGTGAGAAACACCTGTGCAGCTGTTTATATAAACTACAAATACACTAAGCGCACGAATTTGCTCATTAAAGTTTTCCGGATTTATATTAATAATTTATCACATAGGGCGGCGCGGTGGGGTAGTGGATAAGGACGGTCGCCTCACAACAAGAAGGTCCCTGGTTCAAATCCCGGGCCGGGGATCTTTCTGAGTTTGCATGTTCTCCCAGCGCTTGCATGGGTTTCCTCCGGGTACTCCGGTTTTCTCCCACAGTTCAAAAACATGCAGATTAGGTGGATTGGTGATTGTAAATTGTCCATAGAAGTGAATGTGTGTGTGAATAGTTGTTTGTCTATGTGTTGCCCTGAGATGGACTGGCGACCCGTCCAGGGTGTACTCCCCACATTTGGGAACAATTATTTATAGAAAATTTCCCTTTTACTAATATCTGTTGTTTTTTCAACTGTTTCCCATTCCAAATTCGGAAAGATAGAAATATCGGTATATTATCCTTATGCTATTCATCAATTTTGAATATTTTGACCATTTTGAATAGACCAATGTTGTGCAGGCCAATCAGCGAAGAGTGATACGTAGCAAGTACGTAAAACATTTGCTGAATTAATCAAGTACGAGTGATGCAATGCACATATTTGTCTCTTGTTTGGTGTGAACACAACATTCAAGATCAACAATGCCTTCTGTGAAAAATTAATGAATGGTATTTCTTGGTGCTTTTTAAAAAAAAAAATCTTCCTTCTTATTGGTTGGCATATATAATAATAATAATTAATAATATATAATAATAATAATTTTCTATAACTGACAGCATTTGTAGCTGTAAGACATTTTTTAATGACTTAATAATTTCTAACAAATGATTTTTTTTGTACTTACAGCTAACACATGGTCTAATCTGATAGACTGGACTAGAGGTTTAGTGCTATTTAGGCTATTAGTGCAGTCTAATTCACAAAGAGTTGTCAGGGTTTATACTTCATTTAATCAAGAGCTTAACTTGATTCCACATGTTCATTCATTCATTCATTCATTCATTCATCTTCTTGCCCGCTTATTCCCTTATTCGGGGGTCTGCTGGTGCCTATCCCATCTCACATGTGAGATCTCACATAGGCACCCATGTGCCATCCCATGTGAGATGGGATAGGCACCATGAAACACATGCCAATCATGAAACACATGCCATCGCAGGGCCACACATGGACAAACAACAATTCACACACACATTCGCTGCTTTGGACAATTTAGAATCACCACTAGACCTAATCTGCATGTTTTTGAGTTGTGGGAGGGAAACGGAGTACCCGGAGGAAACCCACGCAAGCTCGGAGAGAACATGCAAACTCCACACAGAAAGATCCCCGGCCCGGGAATCGAACTTGGGGCCTTCTTGTTGTGAGGCAACTGTGCTAACCACTACACCACCGCACCGCCCTCCACATGTTCAATCAGCTGATAATCAGATGATCAGCTAGGCTTTCAGTAGTCTTAGATGTGGCTTCTGCTTGGTTGGAAAAAAAATTCTATAATTTTCTGTCAGTTCATTTGACACATATAGAAGGAGTCTCCAGTGACAGAATTTAAGCTACATACTTTCATGTCAGGCTGCATCACACCCCTTATTGTTCAATCTTTTTAATTACAACATGTATTATTTGTATTTGTGTTTCCTACTAAATGAAATACAATTCATCTTTCTTTTTCTTATAACAGCAGGTAGTTTCTCAAATAAGGAACAGCAAATTGTTGTCTCAAAAAATGGATTCTATTTAATGTGATAAATGTAAATCAGAACGAACATACGCGTTTGAATAGGATATCATTTTGCATGCTCAGCTGGATTACTCTGTAATTTTATTTTTGGAACGATCGAGTTTGTCTTTTCTCCTCCTCTTTCTGCTCATGAGCATTCCAGCCCCAAATTCCTGCTGTTTTCCAACAAACACTGCAGTGATCCAATCATTTTAGCCTAAGAATTTTATTGTGCTTTTGCTACATTCAGCATGTAATTGGTTTTGAAAGCTCACTAGGAAAAAAAAATACTTCATTCCATAAAAATTGGAATGGTATAAACCAACTAATTGCTGTCAATAGCATGGGTTTTTTTTTCACTGGAAAAGATTTTATCGTCATCTGCCATATTACATTCTCATATAATAATTTGTAAGTAAACTTCAGGGGGATGGCATCACGGAACTGACACAAACATCTGGAGTTGGAAGAAAGAATCTTTGAGAATGTCATCACGCCTGGGTTAATTTATAACTGTGTGGAGTTTCATCACTCACAGTATGTGTGATTTTGTGCAGACGTTTTATTAAAGCCATCACTCTAACACACTTAATGCGAAACACTCCAAAATTGTGTTTGGCATTCGTGATCAAAAAAGTGTCTGTATTGGCTGATGGCTATGTTTGGTAATTTATTAACAGTCCAAACGTTCATAATAAATTATGGCATCTGTATATGTGTATTATTAATAATGCACTCTGCAAGTAGTCAAATATAAACTGATTGAAAATGTGTATATTTGGTG
>JAOTRA010000022.1:2746929-2760743 GCA_026260255.1 Pseudolaguvia tuberculata
TGTGTGTGTGTGTGTGTGTGTGTGTGTGTGTGTGTGTGTGTGTGTGTGTGTGTGTCTGTGTGTGTGTGTGTGTGTGTCTGTGTGTCTGTGTGTGTCTGTGTGTCTTGAACTTTACATCTCATCCAAAGATGTTTTAGATGTGATGTGCAGTAACATAAATACAGTATTCAGTGGCAGCTGAGAAAAAATCCTTACTTAATCTTTTTTTCAATTTTATCTTATTGTATCTCTATTTTACACACAGACAGAATGCTTGCAGGAATAATTGCCTCTGTTATCTGCACTATTGTCCTGAGGTCTAATCACAGTTGCAGGATTGTAGAACAGCATCAGTGCCGGTGTTTGTCATATCCAGGCTGCCATTATACTCTAATAACCCAGACATCTGTCCTGCTTAATTACACAGGAACTCTACATACAAGTCCCTGGTGTTAAAATAACATATTATAATAACCTCCTATACAAACACTAAAGCCATTTACAGTTTTAAGCAAATCAATAATAGCTAGATTTATTGGGAATAACCCTGAGGTCTGTTTTGTTCCAGCAGTGAGAATCACAACCTATTCACATATGAGTTTCTCATTTTTACTAACACAATAATGTCTTTGAACAAAATATTATTATTCAAGTACTTTTACATATTTGAAGTTGTGAACATTCCTATTTCATAGCTAAGCTAAACTTTCTGTATAATTTAAGCCATCTCAAACTGATTTAACTTTTTCATTAACTTCATTTATTATCATCATATTATGCTGATTAATTATAATTCAGAAAATTCTGATTTATTAAATATGATACTGATTTGACCCTTATTATACTGATTTGTGATATACTGATTTGACTTTTAACAGGCTGATCCGCTGTCGCGACCCCTATTTGATTTGACTTTTAGTATTCTAATTTGATTTGTATTATACTGAATTGATTTATCTGATTTGACTCATGTTATATTGAGTTGACTTATATTATAATGAATTGACTGATTTGAGGTCACAGGGATCTGCTGGAGCTCACACAGAGCAAGAGGTAGGGGTACACTCTGAACAGGTGTCCAGTCCAGCTTAGGGCCAGATATAGACAGACAACCACACACACACACTCTAATGTACAAAGTAAAGTAATTAATAGCTAATAGCAGCAGAATTTTTCAACAAATTTCAAATGCGTGTAAGATATCAAATAATATGTCTATACAACACCTCATTAAAACTGCAAGAAAGTAAATATCCTCTCCTAATTATTCATTCATTCATTCATTCATTCATTCATTCATTCATTCATCTTCTTACCCGCTTATTCCCAAATCCGAGGTCACGGGGTCTGCTGCGCCTATCCCAGCACTCATAGGGCGAGAGGCGGGGGTACACACTGGACGGGTCACCAGTCCATCCTCTCCTAATTATTGCTTTTTAAACATAGGATCATTCATGTGTGGCATGTTTTATGTATATGATTTTTATCGGTGTATTATAATGAGTGTATGTGTTTTAGTGGTTTTGTGGTTAATTAAATGTTAGCTGTTGGCAGAGAGACTTGGCTTTTTATTGTTCATGCTCTCCGAGGACGATATGCTTTTCTGTACTAGACTAAAAAAAGTCCTCCTTATGGAAATGAAACCTCAAGCATCCAGCTGGAGAAATGCATTATATTCTGGAATGCTGTTATTAGAAATTAATCAACAACTACTTGTGAAGTAGGATTTACGGTTGCTGCCATGGAGCTGATTATTATCTTATCTTACAGTTACAGTTTACAGTTTGGCATTAGGCAGACGCTCTTATCCAGAGTGACTTACATTTGGTCTCTTTTTTACAACTGAGCAATTGTGGGTCTTGCTCAAGGGCCCACAGTGGTTGCTTGGTGAGGTGGGATTCGAACCACGGTCTTTCTGGTATTAGTCCAACACCTTAACCACTAGGCTACCACTGCCGTACATATTAAGCAATGTGTTGTGAATTAAAGGAAGCCATGTTTACTACATGCTTTCTAATCTTCAGAGCTGCTTTATAGGAATAAGAATAAAGGATGCAGGAAAGCCATACAGCAGCTTATATACAGTCGTTGTATAAAATGCCGGCAGGTTGCTTTCCTGTTTTTGTAAAATGTCATGCTGATATGTCAGTAATGTCACTACCACTTTTATGTCTATAGATATAGTGTCACTTTCACTTTACTAAATAAATAGTTTTTGGGCAATGTATTGACATTTCAGAAAGATAAAGTATTGCTTATGCTCAAACGTCTATGCCTGAGATGCCAAAACCAGAAAATCAGTATGGATCAAATGTGTCACTGTTTGCTTGTGTTTCGAGCAGAACTCCATGAAGGTGATGTTCAAGTGTCTGTGGAAAAACTGTGGAAAGGTGCTGGGAACTGCAGCGGGGATCCAGAGACACATTCGTACCGTACACCTTGGGTAAGAGCAGTCAGACTCATTCACACTACGATTAATAAGTTACAAAGAATGCAGTCTACTGCAGGCACTTTCATTCATACCCACTTATTCCCTAATTTGGGGTCACTGGGGTCTACTGCGCCTATCCCAGCACACATAGGGCGAGAGGCGGGGGTACACCCTGGACAGTTCCATCCATTCCATCGCAGGGCAACACAAACAACCACTCACACAATTTAGACAATTTAGAGTCAACAATCAACCTAATCTGCATGTTTTTGGAGTACTTTGAGTAACCGAAGGAAACCCACACAAGCACGGGGAGAACATGCAAACTCCACACAGAATGATCCCCGGCCCAGGATTCGAACCCGGGACCTTCTTGTTGTGAGGCGACCGTGCTAACCACTACACCACCGCGCCGCCCTAGCTAAACATTCTATTCACTAATTTCACTACAGCTGGTGTAGTGAGATTGTACAGCATTACACACTTGAAAGTGACATTACACTACAGTTCTTTACACTACTCCAGTTTTTCCAGTATATTCTGAGAGGTGTTGAATTTTTTTTTATTTATACTGTTGTTTATCCACAAATTCAGAACAATATTCCCTCAATTTGTATGCCACAGAAAATAAATATTACATTGGTAATTGGTGTAAGGGAATACAAGCGCCCTGCTTAACCTCAGTGAACATGAGCTGAAGCACCGACTCCAAATATTCACGCTCTATAATCTAGTATTGAGATTTCCCAGAAGTGCGGATGGTTTAAAAAATGTATTATAAGCGAATGAAATATAAAAGAAAGAAATGTCAGAATCTAAACAGATATAAAACATGCAAATATCATGTATATATGTAATATATGTAAATGTTCATGCAAACATGTATCAGAATGTAAATAGTTCTAAAAGTGTGTCCTATCTATGATGTTTCATAGCAGATATGAAATGTATAACAGATATACACAGTAATAGATGTATATAAATACATGGGTAACGAATGTAAACTGCTGGTGCAAGAAGGTATGTTACAGATATACAGTATAGAACTATAAACAACTGAGTACAATTTGAGCAGGTATGTGCAATGAGTAGATTTCATATAGACAGATATTAAATCAAAGAAGACCGGTGGTCATAAACCTTTATCCATATTGTGCATATACATTACAACCTTTTACAGATTAATTATGAATTAAAGAGAACTCAACAGATGTTGTCATCATGCCAGCTTTATATTGGAATTGTACTCACACGAGGATGAGGCGGAGTTATCCTAGTGATGCAAGACTTATACCCACTTATTCTTTAATTCGGGGTCACAGGGGCTTGCTGGAGCCTATCCCAGCGCACTATGGGTGAGAGGCAGGGGTACACCCTGGACAGGTCGCCAGTCCATCGCAGAGCACACACAGACAAATAACCACTCACACACACATTAAATTCTACACACCAATCTACATGTACATGTTTTGATATTGTGAGTACTCAGAGGAAACCCACTACGCCACCACGCCGCCTAGAAAGACAATGGGTGAATAAAATGAGTGAAGCTAAACATAAAGCTTTACAGTTACAGTTAGGCAGACGCTCTTATCCAGAGGGACGTTGGTCTCCATTTTACAACTGAGCAATTGGGGGTTAAGGGCTTTGCTCAAGGGTCCACAGTGGTTGCCTGTCTTTCTGGTACTAGTCCAACACCTTAACCACTACGCTACCACTTCCACTAGGTTACCATTTTACAAGCTGCAGTATTAAAATTCAGTTTATTCGATTTAATTTCAATATACGTACAGCATCACAATGTCTGGCAGATGGTGCAATGGGCATATTAAGTGCTTTATGTTATACTGAAAGCATAGGGGAGATTTTATTTGGAGTTGTAATGAGATACACATTACACTGCATTTGTAATTGTATTTGCATACAGTTTCTGTTAAACTGACACCAATTTCAATGTAATTTATGGAAAATAAAGTGCAGTTATGCTACTCAGACTAATTAGAGCAGTGCAGCCAACTGAATCGGTATGTTAATATGATGGTCTCATAGCCTTTCTCTGACTTTCTCCCGTGCCCCCAGGCGGAACTGTGACTCGGAGTGCAGTGATGGAGAAGAGGATTTCTATTACACCGAAATTAAGCTGAATACAGACTCTGTGGCTGACGGGTTAAGCAGTCTGTCCCCTGCTTCTCCGTCTGTTTTGTCTCCTCCACCTGCTGCTGAACACAGACGAACCGAAACCTCCAGCAGCACCAGCGGAGTCAAAAGCGATAGCAGCAGTTCCACCCCTCTCAGTCGCTCCGCCCCCAGTGCGCTCTACCTGGTGCATGCTGACCACGCCTACCAGGTACCTGTCCAAAATTTTTAGTGGTTATATACGCAACGCTTAAAGATTCTTAAAGATTCACACCAAACATTGTGTAAGTATGAAAAAAGCTTGTCTTTATGTTCAACTATTCTCTTAACTATCAAAAAAAGAAAGAAAATAAAAAAAGTCCGGGGGCGGCGCGGTGGCGTAGTGGATAGCACAGTTGCCTCACAACAAGAAAGTCCTGGCTTTGAATCCCGGCCGGGATCTTTCTGTGCGGAGTTTGCATGTTCTCCCTGCGCTTGCGTGGGTTTCCTCCAGGTGCTCCGGTTTCCTCCCACAGTCCAAAAACATGCAGATTAGGTAGATTGGTGATTGTAAATTGTCCATAGGAGTGAATGTGTGTGGGAATGGTTGTTTGTCTATGTGTGGCCCAGAGATGGACTGGCGACCCGTCCAAGGTGTACCCTCTGCCTTTCAGCCTATGTGTGCTGGGATAGGCGCAGCAGACCCCCATGATTCGGGAATAAGCAGGTAAGAAGATGAATGAATGAATAAAAAAGTCCTTAAATTATATATAGAATAGCATGAAATTTTACATCAATTAAAGTTATGTACTTGCAGCATTTTGTCATTGGTGAGCTATGTGGCTTGTTTGACTAATAGTTTCTACCTGGCAGTTTGTTTTTTTCAGCAAAACAAGTTTTGTCAATGACTTGAATCATCAACATTAGTTGTTTATGATTCAGTCGGTAAATGATTCATTCACATTCATTTACTGATTTGTTCAGTTGTACAATTGTGTAAATACTTTTTAATTATTTTGTGTATGTCTATATGTTTGTAAATACAAATGTAAATTTTTCATGATTATCCTGTGATTGCACTCATACATTATCTTGTGCCTTCTACTCTGACCGAACTTTTCAGTCAGAAACATGGACCTCTGTCATGACCAATAAGATTTGAATGTAGGTTGGGTTTCCATGTTATTTCACATGAAACTTTCAGAATTGCTGTGTAGCTCTACCCGTCAAGCATTAAATGTAAATCTACACTGAAACCAAAGTGAGTGATATTAAGTCATTTATAGGAATGTTGATCAAGGAAACATATCTCATACTTTTACTTAATAAATGTATTAATTGATGTAATAAATACTGTAAACAGCACGATTGTTAGCTCTGCATTGGTTATGTAGTTAAGTGGTGTTTTTTCACCAGGCTTATGTTATCACGACCAAAAGTCTGCCAAACAAATAATAACCCAATATATCTTAAGTTTATCCACAAAGTAAATGATTAAGTCTAAAACATTAATTTATAATACAGCTGCTGTTATTTTTTCTCCAAAATAAAGACAAAGTTTTAGAGCTGATTTGGTGCTTTAATGTTATTTGGAAGGCGGCGTGGTGGCGTAGTGGATAGCACAGTCGCCTCACAACAAGAAGTTCCTGGGTTCGAATCCCGGGCTGGGATCTTTCTGCATGTTCTCCCCGCCCTTGCGTGGGTTTCCTCCAGGTACTCTGGTTTCCTCCCACAGTCCAAAAACATGCAGATGAGGTGGATTGGTGATTGTCCATAGGAGTGAATGGTTGTTTGTCTATGTGTTGCCCTGAGATGGACTGGCAACCCGTACAGGGTGTACCCCTGCCTCTCGTCCTACGTGTGCTGGGATAGGTGCAGCAGACACCCGTGACCCTGGATTCGGGAATAAGCGGGTTAAAAGATGAAAGAATGAATGAATGTATTTAAATTGTATTTGTCTTCCTACAGATTTGAAATACTTTACTTTACTATATAAAAATCAATACATATTAAAAACCATTTATTATAGACTGTAGGATTTTAATATTAGAGCTATTCAGATGTATTATGCAATAATGTCCTCACATAGGGTGAAGTTCACCTCATTTTGGTTAAGAGAAATACTATGTTTATAGAATATATTAAAAGAACCTGTGACATGTCAGCATAATAGTTTTAATCATTCAATAAATTTCCTGATTGCTATTTCCACATACATACTATCTCTCACACAAATGACACACACTGCCCTAGATGTTTTATTCTCTGGATGATAAAATAATATGCAATAGCTGAAAATTGTACGCCAGTGTTTGAATACTTTCCACAGGATGTCATTGAAAAATATGGCATTTCAAAGAAAACATTTTGATTGGAATTAAAGCCAAAAACTGTGATCACTTTATATTTTTATTTTTACTGTATGCAGGAAAAGGATGTAATGCTTACTGGTTAAATAGAGATTATTATACACTTTCGTTACCACAAAAAAGATGTATTCACAATCTTTCTCTTACATAAAAATTACATTTAACAAACAATTACAGCATTTGGCAGATGCCTTCATCCAGAGCAATGTACAACGGAGCAAATCAAGCTTCATTGCCTTGCTCAGGGGCACACAGTAGTGGCTTGTCAGGCTGGGAATCGAACCCCGGCCTTTCTGGTATTAGTCCTACAACTTAACCACTAAGCCATCACTTTTGTTAATTTTCTTATCCCTGTTTAAACATGTACAATACTCCACTCAGTTCAATAACCCAGTGAGATTTGTATGATTGTGTTTGTGTGTATATGAGCATTAAAGCACATTTACAGGTTAAAATATCACATTAGGTAAACGTTGGCTTGTGTAACACTAGTTAAATATGTTAAATATAATTGGAAAGTTATGATTCTTGTAATTAAATTATACATACGATTTTGAGATACTATAAAAGCCATGTACAATTGACTTTATCAAATTCAAAAGAAACCTCATACTAATCCATAGATACATAAAATTCTAACAAACCAAACTAAAGAATCACAATCCAATTGACTGTAATATCTAGTTTCACACACATTTATATGTCAATTAACATCAATGATTGTGTGGTCAGAAAGTGAGTCTTTTGATTTCCTGTTAACATGAGGAAAGCAATACACAAAACAAAAAAAAATGGTTTGAAAATGGCTGCAGACCACTGCACATCTCACAAAGCCAACTCTTCTGAAAAGACCAACACATGCTATTCATGATAGGACTCGACTTCTCGAGTTCAGAAGTCTGTGTGTATCTCATGCACTTTCAAATACGGACAAAATGTAAGCAGTTGAACAGTGCTTAGGGTATTGGACTGTGGGAAGTGGTAGGCTAGTGGACTAATACCAGAAAGACTAGGTTTCGAATCCCACCTCCATCAAGCCCTTGAGCAAGGTCCTTAACCCACAATTGCTCATTTGTAAAAATTAGACCAAATGTAAGTCGCTCTGGATAAGAGCGTATGCCAACTGTAACTGCTAACTGGAAGATCTGTGTTTGATTTTCAATACCACCAAGTTTCCACTGTTGGGTCCCTTAACTACCAATTGCTCAGTGATATAAAAGAGATAAAAGTAAGGATACCAGTACCAATCTAATTTAATGCAGGCAGTAATATTGTGTTGTTTATTGTCTTGATTTTTTAAGAATATGTATCTATTTTGTTAATAAAGTATATTTTAAATCATTCTTCAAATATGTTGATTATGTTGAATCAATATATTGATTAAAATACTGTTTAACTGTTCCAATTTAATAAGAGCTTCTTTCTTTTTTTACTCCACAGGCCACACCTCCAGTCTCTATCCCATCTACCAACTCAGCTCGCTTCACCCCCTCCAGCAACAGCAGTTTCAGCATCTCCTGGCAGTCCCCTCCTGTCACTTTCACCGGCGCCCCAGTTAGTTTCCAAACACACACACTGTGTACACACTTAATCAGAAGACAAATCATTTGAAAATTATATTAGTCACAAAATCACGCTTGCTGTTTCTTTGGATCTTCTAATGGGAAGTAATGGGAACAGCAAGTTTTGATGAAAATATCTTTTAATTTGGCCAAAAGTTTACACTGGCTTGTGATGGTTATTGACTGCAAACAATTATTCATGCGCATAAACGTAGATGGAAATGCATTATCAGTGAATATGAACCCTTTGTGACAAATCAGCTGTTTCCGTGACTATATGCTTGCTTTGATTTATTTCATTTGGATAAATAGGTTATCAATGCCAACGTCACATTCTCAAACAACGTTGATGGAAACATACCTAATTTACAATTGTTTGCGTGTTTCTTATTTGCAAACTTTAAAATCATGTTTAAACGAAAAGCTGGCTCACACCTGACTATAGGAGTGAGTGTGAATATATGTGGTTGTTTGTGTTGTAAAAACTAGAAATTTTTGTTATATTTAGTTATATTATGTCCATCTCAAATAAATGTTACACATTTCATTAAATACAGGTGCATTGGTGAATGTAGTAAATGTGTTGCGTTGTGTTGCAGACCTCTCCCACACACAGTCAGACACAGGGCTTTAGTGAGCAGCGCTCTCAGACCATCCCGATCCTCTCGTCTTTACCCCGAGCCTCAGGCTCACTCAGGTACATCTCTTCATTTTTAACAAAAAGTTGACACATTTTGATAAAAGTTTAGCAGAGAAAAGAAAAGAGTTGTTTGTGTGAGTTGGTTTTGTTTGTGTTTGTGTAGCAGGAAGTCCAGAGGTGAGGGTAAGAAGTGTCGAAAGGTGTACGGCATGGAAAACAGAGACATGTGGTGCACGGCCTGTCGCTGGAAAAAAGCCTGCCAGAGATTTGTGGACTGAGCTTCGAGCCTAGGGGGAAAAAAGGGGACGGGTCTTTTTTGGCTCTGTAAACTTTTTCTGCTCCACCTCCTACACCAATTCCACCGTCCTTCTCTTCCTGGCCTGGATTTGAAACAAAACTCCTTAAACATTCCGAGTGCACTTGCCAAATAAACTTACAGGAAACTGATTAGCACTATATTGCAAAAAAAACCAAACCTTTTTTGGAAACGTGTGGCTGTAAAAGTGTTGTGTAAGTCCTGGAAGGACCAAACATCACGGGTCCAATCACTGCCTGAGTTTAAAAAAAAACTTGCTACAAAATGGAGTATAGAATAAGATCTTTGTTTTCCATGAACACTTTTCCACTTCTGCTTTTTAGCAGGAATAAACATTAGCTCCAACTTCCAACCACACTCGAGACTGTCCACCCTCGCTCGGAGACACCCTGTGGTTGTGCTTGTATATGTTTGGGGAGGAACATGCCCCCTGGTGGAAATGGATTTTAAAAGCCACTGCTTTTCTTCCATATAGTCACAAGCAATTACACTCACTAGGGAGGGACAGGTTTTCTATCTCTGTTTTCTATGTGTGTCATTTCTTTCAGGGATGATGCGTTCAGCGAAAGCGAAACCAGCAGCTATGTTTAAAAGCAACGAGAGTAATCTTTTCATGTTCAAGTTTTTAGGAGATTTTATATCTCACTACCTGCAACCAAAAAAAGGATTCTTTGTTTGTTTGGGGTTTTTTTTGTTGTTTTTCGTTTTGTGCATAACTGCTTCGTTAATAAACACCCACACAGCAGATAACAGCAGTGTAACCCGAACCGTGCTCACTTAGTAGAACTTGCATCCAACAACCTTGTCTCTCCATCATTAAGGGATCTCTTTTTTTGATCTGCACCTGTTTCTTTTTTTGACCTCATACCTTTCAAGTAGGAATTAATAAAAAGAAAGCACTTACTTTTCCCTCACAGCACCAGGAGCTCACTCGAGCTGGAAACACTCGAGTGGGGTTTGGTGGGGTTTTTTTTGTCTTTCCTAAGCTGTACAGTGATCACATGAATTTTTTTTCCATTCTGCTCCAGGTGTTAACGTTTGGATGAAACGTTTTCTGTGTTTATGTCCACTTGGGGTTCTTCACCGGCATGACTCCCAACAGTGATGGACTTTTATGCAAGATGAAAACGGCTGCTGTTGTACCTTCTCTGGCGCTGTTTATGTCCTCTGCTTTTGATACAGTATTGTAACAACTGTCCAACACACAGCTCATCACCAGCACACACACATTTACACATACCACAGTTTATTCTCCTTTACCAGTTCATTTATTCTTCTTCAAGCTGCAGGATGTTTTGCATGTATTTCTAAGCGAAATTTTGAAACTCTTGAGAATTGTTTAGTATCTTACACAAACAAGCTGGCGTTTACACCTGGCCATTTCCTGCTATTTGTGTATATATGTGAAAAGGATTATTTGCATAAGGTGTAAAGGCAGGTGAGAAATATTAAAACAGACTTAAATCTAATTCGTTAAAAGATCTAAACAATGCTGTTGGAGTATTGAGTGAAAAAAAAATTGCTCGGTTCACATTGCAAGCAAATACAGTCCCAAATCCAATTTTTTTCTACAAGCTGCAAGGAATCAGATCTTCTATATATGGTATTAAATCTGATACGTGTCAGATGTTTTTCAGCATCGCAGTGAGAACTTTTATGCCGTTTTTGATCAAAACGTGTCATCAATCTGCACTGTTGGCTAACTACAAACACTTAATATCTAATGAATTTCACTGAAGGCATTCATGATCCCACCACTCCTGCTTCTGGCCTATTATCCACTCACACTTACACACACACCTACTTACTGAAGTAGCAACAACTGATTCACATGATATTGGTAAAATCATTCCTCAGTGACTGCCCATTAACACTGTCATCCACTGTACATCACCTTATAAATAGCAGATTCAGTATGACTGGAAGCTGCATGAAACGTAAAATTTGTTCTTTTGTGCATGTAAGTCATATTAGGACCGCAGTAATTAGTTCAAACTGGAACTCTGATATTGGTTCACTCTCTCTCTTCTCTGTTTTCACTCACTCACTCCCATACATTTGCATAAATCTGGATTTTCATCAGAATTTGTTTCCAACTCTTTTTCCGCGAGATTAAATCCAGATCCTGGCTTTTAAATCAGCTCAGGTGTACAATAGACTGTTGCCATGATCTTTTGAGTTCTTTTTTTTTCTTTATACTTTTACTGAAGCTGCCAATTTACTGTAGCTGCTCCACCAACAACACAACGTAAAAGGTTGCATTTAAAAAAATTTTTTTCCCTCAGGCTATAATCCAGATACAGGAAGCACACAATGACCAGGTGTAAATGAGGATGAAGGTGTGACAGGTCTGACAAGATGTTACATTCTCTTTCTGAATCGTAGTGTCTCATTTTTGTTGTGTTGTGACCTGTGACCGAGTACACGTTACTTTAAGCTGAACGAAACTGCCGTTCTATGTTATGTGAAGTTTATAGTCTATTAAAGGAAATATAGAAACTACAGTTTATGTTCACATTTAATTTTTAAAATGATTCCCCCCCCCCCCGTTTTTTGTATATATTTTTCTACAAAAGCCGGAATCATTGCAACTGTAAAGTAAAGCTGGGTGACGATATACAACTTTTCCTTTTGATTGGCAATATTTGCTAAATAATGGCCATTTTATTACTGACATTGCAGCTGCATTTCTGCTGTTTAGCATGTCTACAATCCTTTTTTTTTAGATAATTGTAAATAAATCTAGGCAAGAATGGGTTAACGCTGCAATATTGTAATGGGCATCATGCTGTTCTTTGTAGTATTCAATAAGTAACCTTTATCTAATATATCATAATTCAGTCATAGTCAGTCATTTGTCAATGCAAAAAGAGGTTTTAAAGTAGAAAATAAAAATGATAGTTTTATTTTTATATCAGAAGAATGAACAATAAATGCAGTAATGGATCCTAATATTTACATTTGCTTACAGAAAATGAAATGCTTATGGATGAAAGATAAAATATTATGGTAAATTTGTCACATTCAACCAAGACAAATTTTTTTCCTTTTTGGCTCCATCCAAAATCACATCCGTAGTCACATTCTAAAGTCTGTACTAGCTTTCATTAAGTACATACTTAAACAAACCATCAAGTACATACTTAAACAAACCATGGTATGGTTACAGTTTGTATGAATGAAATTCCCATGTACAACATCCATCATTTTATGACATACGTACGATGTCACAAGAGTGCAAATTAAATGTTGGTTCGTTTTCCATTTGAATGATTTTCAATGAGTGCCATTTATTCTGCATAGGAAGAGTCGTGTCTTCCGCAGCCTTATGGGATAGTAGAGTGTAAATCATGTGCACGATTCATCATTCGAGACTGGTAGATCATCTGTGAACGTTTCACTACTAATATAAAGAATTTGGATATACTTCTTACCTTGCATATAAACTATATAGTGCAGATGATTCCGGAATTGTGAAGGGAATAAAAGCTGTTTGCTTTTTTACATGCAAAACATCAGGTGGTTTGTTGCATTTAATTTACAATGATCAAAATATTACATTAAACACTGGATTTTAACACCAAGGCACTATTTGGAAAATTTAACATAGCCAATGCTTTTAATCAGATTTTAACGATGGATTGTTTACCCAACTATACTCAGAAGCTTTACACTCATGTGTTGGTCTACAGATACAGAAATATGTATAAGAATATCGGTGACTTTAATGAGATGCAGCTGATGTATAATTAATATCTCAAAAGTGAAATTATAGACCCTCAAAGCAACAACTCGTCTAGACACCCTTATAGTTACAGTTCACTTGTTGTATTTACTGTAAGGGTGTCTGCCTAAGACCCTCACTCTGTTAAAATTATTTTTATCATGATTGCTATAAAGTGATGGAAATACTGGCAATTATATGGCAAACACATGCGTTTTTGATGTACAAATCCGAGTAAAATCTCGAAGCTACATCGCTGCTTTTTCTCATTCCTTTCTTTTGTTCTATATTATATTTCTATTACATAACCTAGTAGCTACAGTACTCATACAGTATACAGCTCTACAGTAAAGAGGTGTGTTTAAGACTAGCATAGGCCACGCAAATAGATTCAGATATCCAGTATAATACCTGTATTGTCTAAACAACAGACAAACTTCCTGGCTTAATGATGTGTTTTCTATTTTTCCTGTTCCAATACAATATAATACAATCTATAGAACTGTTTGTTTATCTTGTATCACTATATGATTACTATGTTGCTGCGAATATTAACGCACAGTTCAAACACAAAGTTCTGTCATTGTAAATATTTCTGACATGCAACGTGTGTGTGTGTGTGTGTGTGTGTGTGTGTGTGTGTGTGTGTGTGTGTGTGTGTGTGTGTGTGTGTGTGTG
>JAOTRA010000022.1:2764734-2782125 GCA_026260255.1 Pseudolaguvia tuberculata
CAAGCAAGATACGCATATATACACTTTATTTTGTTAGAGATGAAGCCATGCATGCCCTGTGATGAACTGGCAAAGGCCTTTAACTCCCAATTGCTCCAGTGTAATTCGCTCAGGATAAAAGTGTCTGCCATACATTTATTCCTTCATTCATTCATCTTCTTACCCGCTTATTCCCGAATGCGGCGTCACAGGGTGAGAGACGGGGGTACATCCTGGACGTGTCGCCAGTCCATCTCAGGGCAACACATAGACAAACAACCATTCATCTACATTCACTCCTATGGACAATTTAGAATCACCAATTCACCTAATCTGCCCGTTTTTGGACTGTGGGAGGAAACCAGAGCACACAGAGGAAACCCACGCAAGCGCAGGGAGAACATGCAAACTCCACACAGAAAGATCCCAGCCCGGGATTCGAACCCAGGACCTTCTTGTTGTGAGACGACTGTGCTATCACCTACGCCACTGCGCTGCCGCCTGCCATATTTCTGCATTTCATTTTCTTATTTTCTAATTTCTTCTTATGCGTTTTTTGTACCATTGAATATGCAGCCACTGGAGATACAATTTTCTTCAGGATTAATAAAGACATCTTAAATGATGTAAATGTAAATGTAAAGACATTGGAATCGAGTTGTGTCACAATGCTGTGTCCCAGAACGAGGTACTGAACTCCTGCTTAGTGATATAGAGGAAATAAATGTAAATCAATCTTGATAACGGAAAGCTGTCAAATGCTGTAATTTTTTTGGTATTATTTAAGAATCATTCATTTATTCATTCATTCATTTTCTTGTCAAAAGGGTCTGCTCGCACCTATCCCAGCTCACATAGGCGGGTGTACACTTGGACTGGTCGCCAGTCCATCTCAGGGCAACACACACAGAGAAACAACCAATCACACACACATTCACAATTTTAGAATCACCAATCAACCTAATCTGCATGTTTTTTCGAT
This sequence comes from Pseudolaguvia tuberculata, assembly GCA_026260255.1. Taxonomy (NCBI): domain Eukaryota; kingdom Metazoa; phylum Chordata; class Actinopteri; order Siluriformes; family Sisoridae; genus Pseudolaguvia; species Pseudolaguvia tuberculata. The sequence goes on from JAOTRA010000022.1 coordinate 2,765,696, forward strand.
CCCGGCCCGGGAATCGAACATGCGACCTTCCTATTGTGAGGTGACCGTGCTAACCACTACGCCACCATGCTGCCCTTTTCAGAACCATATAACATTAAATTGTCCTGCAATGGACAAGCAAACTGTCCAAGGTGTATCCCTGCTTCCTTGTGCCCTGCTCCAGCAGACCCCAAGTTATGGAATAAGCGGCTTAGAAGATGAATGAATAAATAACATGATAATATGCCAGATATCACAGACAATCCACCCAAGTAATACACATAGGTTTAGTTCTAGCTTAGTAATAGATACATTTTTATATCCGATCATCTCAACTCATAGGAGAGAAGCAGTCAGAAAAATTTTGAAAATTAACAGATCATTCATAGCACAGAGAGCTGTTTTACACACATACAATAACAAAACCATCCATAAAACGTTTTTATTTCATCTAAATTAAATATTTTAGTCAGAAAAAAAAAAGTTTGTCCTTCCATGTCCTTCATGTGCCAAGAAATGCAAATACTTCAACAGCCCTAAATACTCAACCTTTTATCCTATTTGTACTTTTCCACAGGTGAGCTGCAGGGTGTGGCTCTGAAACAGCAAATCACATATTTCAACATTTTCAGAGAAACTTACACAATTATACACATTAACTGTGTTTGTTAACCTTGTTTGTATCAAAAAACATGATTTAGTTTCACTTTTAAGCACAGATCATTCCTGATACCAATACAGATGCTGAAACCTTAAGAATGAATCAAATTGGATACTTATCCATTATTTCTTCTTAAAATGGTATCCACATTTTTATTAGCCAATCAAACACTTGGCAAAATTCATGAATTTAAAAAACATGAAAATAATTCTATGTACAAATTTTGTAGCACAAGGGGATAGTGGTTAGCACAGTCAACTCACAACAAGAAGGTCACAGGTTCGTTTCCCAAGCAGGGGGTCTTTGTGTGCGGAGTTTTTTTCCCCACAGTCCAAAAACATGTACATTTGGTTGATTGGTGATTCTAAATTGCCCATAGGAGCGAGTGTGTGTGGTTGTTCGTCTATGTATGGACCTGCAATGGACTGGTGGTCTGTCTAAGGTGTACACTTGCCTCTGACCCCATGCATGTTGGGAGAGGCTGCCAACTTCTGTGATCCCAAATTTGGGAATAATCGAGTTAGAAGATGAATGAATGAATGAATGAATGAATGAATGAATGAATGAATAAATGTGGCGTAGTGGTTAGCACGGTCGCATCACAGCAATAAAGTGTCAGGTTCAATTCCCGGGCCGGGGATCTATCTGTGCTGAGTTTGCATGTGCCCTTTCTTGCGTGGGTTTCCTCTGGCTACTCTGGTTTCCTCCAACCATCCAAAAACATTAAGTCGATTGTTGTGAATGGTTGTTTGTCTACATGTTGCCCTGTGATGGACTGGCGAACTGTCCAGGGTGTTCCCCGCCCCTCGCCCTATGTTACAGTTAGGCATTTGGCAGACGCTCTTATCCAGAGCGATTTAAATTTGGTCTCTTATTTACAACTGAGCAATTGTGGGTTAAGGGCCTTGCTCAAGGGCCCACAGTTGTGCTTGGTAGAGGTGGGATTCCTGGCCTTTCTGGTATTGATCCAACACCTTAACCACTAGACTACCACTTCCCTATGTGAGCGCTGGGATAGGCACCAGCAGATCTCAGTGACCCTGAATTAGGGAATAAGCTGCTACCCGTTTTTAAAGAGAATATTTTCTATTTATTTTCCACTTTAAATCCTGTCCCTTTTCTGTAACAACTGTAGAAGCTGTATATAGCTGGCTAGTAGCATTAAAGTAACATCAAATAATTTAGACTCAGAGAAGTGCGCCTAATGCACAAGTCGCCTGAAAGAAGCTCAGCTGGGTAATTTCTCTAATTCACATTGTCTCAAATTCCCCAATCAGGCGACAGAGAAGGGAAAATCCCCCGGAGACCCACAGCCCTCATTAGTAACGTGACAACGGGCGGCACCGAACTGACTGACGGAGTGTAGAAAAATGAAAGAAAGAAAGGACGCCACCCACCGGGCCACCATATCATCCTGGTAACCATGTCTAATAAATTATACACCATTCAATTCCAAACGAGAAATAAAACACAATTTTTTATGCAAAGTGTTGCGTGTTAAAATTATTAATATTAATTATAAAACAATTAGACAGGTGTTCGTTTTTCTTAAATAAATGGCTAATATTATTACACAAAGGTTAGCCTTGGAATATATTTTGAGATTAAAGAATTGTATTATGTTGAACGATTTTTTTTTTTAAATTAAAATCCGAAATCTCTTTACACTCAGATATTCTATTTTTTCTAAACTTATTATTAAAGTTATTTGGCGGCCGTTTGTGGTGCTGATATAGATAGACTACAGATGTTGAAGGGTTTTTTTATGTTTAAAAATATTTACTTGTTCTCATCTCACCTGTAAATGTGCACCTATGTAAACACACCACTGACTCTTCTTCTCTACCTGTGCTTTGTGTTTTTACTTTAACACACACACTGCGACGGTTTTAAATATTAGTCCCTCAAAAACTCCGCTTAGCAGGAGGCATGAAAGACAGACAAGGACTTACAGGTTCAAGACAAGCAAATCCTGAGATGAAAAGCATGCGGAAAATGGGTGCAGTCACCAACACAAAAGATCCCTTGCTGCTAGTTAGTCACCCCCCATCTTCCTTTAAAGCGAGCCCCCCCCGACCCCCCCTCTCTCCAGCCGAGATGCATTGTGGGGAAAGTCGTTGCCATTCGACCTCTGCAGGGCCTGCGCGGACGCAGCCAGAACCCTGAAATTCATTATGCCTGTAAAACCCCTATTTATTTCCGCATAACCTACATACTCTCGCCAGGAGGCCAAAGCGAAAAACCGATCATTTCGATGCGGGATATTTACTTCTAAACAGCAACAGAATTAATCGGAAGCGTTTAGTAAAGACAATTTCATACGGAACAGTAGTATATTATAATTTATTAAGGAAAACATGTCTGGAGAGCGAAACCGCAGGTCGCTGGCTTTCCGAGGAGGTGGATTAGCCGCGACCGGCTTCAATAGTGTCCGAGGCAGCAACGGAGACATCTGCGAGGCCCAGGCCTGGACCGAGCGTCACATAAACGGCAACAGGCTGGATCAAGACGACGATATGGATTTGGGGATAAAGAAAGAACCATCGCCTAGGCAAATAGAGGGCGAGGGTTCGGTCAGCGATAGCACAGAACCGGAGGCTGAGGAGGAGGAAGACCCGGAAGGGAGCAAGCGGACAGCCGAGAACGACGCTGTCAACAACCGCGGCTGGACCGCCGTGACGCCCGGAGAACGGGTCGAGATCAACTGGACCACCGGAAACGGAATGAACGGGGACGACGGAACCGCAGGATCAAAAGACGAGCTAGACGCTGCGGAGCTCGGCGGAGACGCCAGAAAGCCCTGGGTGGAGATGAGACCCCAGACGCTGCTTCAAAAACACTCGCTTTTTCAAGCTTCATGGCTACAAGAGTTTCCGTGGCTAAAATTTTGTCAGGAAACAGGACTTATGTCTTGTTCATGGTGTCACAATATCACAACCACTAACAACGACGAGCTGGTAAAAGGCAGCCGAAATTATAAGCGCGCCCTGCTGCTGAGACATCACCTGTCTTCCGAGCACGGCCGGAACGACCCGACCAAACAGGTAAACCGAAGTGTCAGACCCGAGCTCGGAATTTACCTGACAGGAGTGAAATACTTCACGGCACACTTTTCTTATCTAATAGTCCATGTAGTCGGACTTTAATATTACGTTGAACGTATGATTTAATCTGTATACTCACTTTTTTTTTTGGGACAAATTTATTGCGCTAATAGGCTAGCTATTTAGCTCGCTTAGCAGTTGCTAACTACGTGACTTGTGGACAACTGGCTAATATACCACTTAGCATGTAAGCTTTTCTCTTTTTAGACAGCCGGCTATCTTTGCTTTAAATAAAAGCGAAATAAGGATAAAAAAACTATTTTTTACGGTAGGGTAACGTGTAATTGTATTAACGCGTATAGTTAGGAAAATTAACCGTTAATTATCTTTACTGTGTGATTTTCCCCCCCCCCTCCTGTTTTGACTATGGGACGCGAGATAGTGTGTTACATATTCAAGGAAAAAGATTAAGTGTAAGGTCTTTTTCAGAAATAACATGAATAGAAACTGTCCTAGTTGTATCATTTTAGCCAACCACTTCCCTTTCTTTCATTTTAACTTGAAAACCCCCCACCCTCCAGCACCACCAATGCACTTATTGCACTGTAATTATCAGCCCCTTGTTGCCTTGGTACCTCAGTTGATTTCTACAGAGGTCATAACGCTAAGAGCTTGACCCAGCAGGCTTTGGGGAGCCACAGCCCAACCCATTCCCTCCCAACCCCCTCCTGTGCTGGGGAAAATGACCTCTGGCACATCTCAGTCTTTCCTTTTAGGGGTTTCTAAATCAGCCTTTGTGCCAGATAAGTGTTCCAGATATCACTTTTGCTTTCTATCTTTGCTCGTATATGCTGTCTAAATCAAGATTCCTGTGTGGCGCAGAATCTAACGATTGGTTCATTGTGAGATTGCATTGAAATAAATTTATCTTCTGACCTTGTGACCTGATGGTTTTACCCCCACTGTAAAGGGCCTACAGATCAATAAGCACGCCTGTGATCATCTTTGGAGCTCACGTATGGACATGCCTCCAGCCTTAATGTTATAATGAATCTTTAATCCTTATCTCTATTAGGCTAGTGCTCTAAGGAACTGTGTAGAATGGCTTCTTATGTTGAAACTTGTTCCTTCGTTCATTCTTGTTCATTTTTTAAAATTATTCAATGAAAATTTCAAGGCTTTATTGGTAATGGAATAATAGATGTGCTAAATTATAACAATGACTATTATAATTTCTCTATCAGACATTACGTGTCAACTAGTCAATTCAGTCTACAGAAAGTACATAAACACCAAAGTATCAATAAATTATTAATTAGCATACGCAGGTTGTGTTTTTCTGGCATGATAAATCCAATGATCTGAACTTATCTTGGACACCTAATACATTTCCTGAGACAATGGATCACATTTCCTTGACTGTGCAGATGTTACTTTGTGAAGCAAGGGCCATAATTCAGTTAAACAAATGGGGGTATCTGGGTTGCTTCACTCTCATGTCTGGACATTGTCCTCAAAGTTGCCATCCCTGGTTAGAGTGTCTACAGTGGAGACAGTGGCTCCACCCTTCCACTGTCTGTCCCATGTGAAATGTAGGCTTGTGTGTATTGGGGGAGAGAGAGAGAGAGAGAGAGAGAGAGAGAGCGTGAGCACTCTGTGGAATTCTCTATCGATGAGCTCTCCACATTGTTGGGAGGCCCAGAGCCTGGTGTTCTCCACCCACACCTTGGGTCAAGCACACTGCTACATTGTTCATGCATCTGCGAGATGGGCTGGGTGAGGGGACCAAGCATTGGCCTCAGGGCTAGGCTGGTCTAGGGTGGGGTTTACACTAGAAAAACAAAACTGCTGTCCCTGCAATCTGGGGGACAGTGTTATTCTCATGAGTCACTCCATGTCTAGTATGGGATTGTATTGCACAGCTAGTGGTAACTAATTAAGCTCAAGGTTTACAATGTGGTTAAGCATGCTTGTTTATAATCTTTGCTGAATAAGCTGTTGGACAATGTCGTGAGCAACCCTTTGAAAAGCATTTTAGGAAAGACAATATCAGTCATAGCGCTTGTGATGTCTTCTGGTTTTATATCAAAACGAAAGTCTGAGGTGTGAAACCAGAACATGGAAAACCACAGTGGGTTTCACGTCATTCTGGCAGTGTGCATTTGTGTTCTATGTTCTGGTTTACATTACTAGTTTTTCAGTATTATTTGACTCCTTTTGGCCAGTCTATTAAGGCTAGGCCTAGTCCAGTTATCCCCCCTATGTGGTCAGTGTTTATAGAATTATTGTCTAGGAAAAAACCTCCTTGTCAGTATCTGACTTTAATCACAGACTAATTTAAAAGTGTGTGTTGGGGCTCCTTTTAAAGCATATGTTCTCCAGCTTTGTCTTAACACGTGGCACATCTGGAGAAAGGATGAGCAGAGCTAAAGAGACTGTGGGAGAGAAATATGGAGCAGTGTGTTTTTTTCCCTCTTAAAGATGACTGACATTGTTTCTGTCTGGTGAGGCACAATGTCTGAGCTTCTCCCTGAAACTAGCGCATGCCTGAGAAAGGGGGAAATAATAGAGAACAATAAGACATCACAAGCTGACAGTCATCCCCATAATATCTCGTGTCTTTCACATCCCCCTTTTCACTCAAACTGGTACCCAGCTGGCTTCTTTGGCTTTTCATTCTGATCTCACTGAAATGCACCAGCACTGGGTAGATTTATCAGCTTATAATGAAATATTTTTGCACATATTACACTGACTCTTTAGCAATTGTTGTGGACGCAGAGAACACAAAGCCTCAGTGTACCACTGAGTCTGAAGGAAAGGGCTGGCATTGTGTGGAAAAATGGGGTTGCCCTCTATGTTACCGTAATAACCCCATCCAGCCAGACAAGGGCTGCAGTGTGGAGGAGGCTTGGATATCCTCCACCCCAAGATTTAATTTAAATTGCTCAAGCAGGAAAAACAGCTGTGTGATAGGAGGCGGTAAATTCTGGGCCCAAGTGGTATAAATGTCTTGGATTAGGACATCTGCTTTACAGTCCAAAAATCTAACACACAAGTACTCCCTATAATGAGTACCAGTCTGTTCCACCTTTTTAACCGAGAAGAATTCCAATCCACCAGTAACATAGGTATAGATAAAGGGTGGAGCCCCTAAATAAATCTCTAGGTTTAAAGAAGCTTTGCTGAAATGGTTTGCTCAGGGTGTGTCTTATGATACAGTTTCTGTTTGAGTGGGGGGTTCCAGGAGAGATATACAGTTCCCAGAGAACTGCAGTTGAGAGCTGGTTAAACCAGTTTTATCACTATGGTGTTGTCACTATATCCCCACCACATTGAGTTTACACTGTGCATTAACCCTGTTTGTTTTTTTTTTTGTTGTGCCTTCACTAGGAACCCGAGAGGCTTGAAGACTCAGAGGGCACAGAGTTGGAAGACTACAGAAACAAACCAAATGAAAACTCTTATTGCTACCAACTTCTTCAGGAGCTGGACAAGCAGCGCAAAAGCGGCATTCTGTGCGACGTGAGCCTAGTGGTGTGCGGTCAGGTCTTCCGTGCGCACAAAAACATCTTGGTGGCCGGAAGCCGATATTTCAAGACCCTCTACTGCTTGACCAAAAGTGAGAACACTGACCAGACTACAGTCACACACCTAGATTTTGCTGCAGTGCAGGGCTTCTCAGTCATCCTAGATTTCCTGTACTCAGGCAACTTGTTGCTTACAAGCCAGAATGCCATTGAGGTGATGTCAGTGGCCAGTTACTTGCAGATGAGTGAGGTTGTGCAGTCATGCCGTGCTTTTATCAAAGATGCTCTGAACATCAGCATCAAGCAGGAAGCACCTGACTCTGTGCTAGTAGACTACAACAAGCGTCGAGCTGTGCCCAAAGACGACAAAAAGCCTGGCAATTTCTGGGCTACAAGCATCCTGTCCAAGTTGTCCATTAAGGCCAGTGGGCAAGTGAAAGAGGAGCCGATTGACATGGCAGTTCCAATGCTGGGGACCTCTGCCTGGGGTAGTGAAAACACTGGTGAGTCCGGGGAGACACAGACACAGGGATCTGCGCCGGTTTTTGTCTGGAATGAGTTGCCCCCAGGTGCAGGGACTGCTATGAAAAGCGAAGAGCGCCACGAGCCAGGCAGTGGCAGGCGAAAAAAACAGATTGCCAGACGCTTTGTCTACAACATCCCACCTGAGCCAGAGGAGGGCTTTGATGAGGGCATGTTCATTCAGCCTTCAGCATCCTACACCAGAGATGACTACTCTTATTTCTCAGAAAAAACAGGTAAAACCACTTCAGCTTTTAACATTATGTGTACTGAAAAACCACATTTATTTTTATTTCTTTCACTTCACCCGAATAAACTACACCCCCACTGTTAATCATCTCCTGTTGGCTGCCATATGACCACATCAGAGGAAAGCTTAATTCAAGTCAGAACACTTTTTGTGGATGTAATTGTGAGGCATTGACATACATTGAGGCATGTTGTACATCTGTGTACAATGAATGGCAACAGGTGTGTTTTTAACAGGTATCAAAAAGGGCGCACAGCCTGAGGCACAGGGGCTTATTTGAATAGGGTGGTAGCTTGTGACTATGCTAAGCAGTTGTCATTTTGGGTGTGATGAATTGTGTTGTTTTTGCCTTTTTTAAGAAATCTACAGCTGACCACCTCTTTTCAGAATGTTTTACCATTACTATTTATAATGGCCCTAAAGAGCAATGTATGTGACCTGATGTAGAGCTCAGACTTGTAGCTAACATTCCAACTGGTTCCAGGGCAGAAGTAGTGATCAGCTGCTATTCAAAAGTAATAGCGTTAAAAATACCTGGTTAATTGGTGTTTCTTTTTGTCTCGTACTGCCGGTCTTTTCCACAAATGGTTCAGGTTAAGATCAGGACTAACCATATTATTGCTGGATCCTTGAATAATTTAAATCTTGGCTTTTAAGTAGTGCAACATGTTAACAATTTTGATGACAAAAATAGAAATGTTAGCTGGCAATGTTCATTAGCTGTAAGTGGAACATTGCGTCTGACAATGTGTCTTGTTTGATTTCGGAGTTGGTGTCGGATGATGAAATGATTGTGAATGCATCTTTTCCTTTATTCTAGATTTTTATTTTATTTTTTGTTATTTAATGTTCGGTATATTTTGAATATAACAAAATTCTAAAAGTTATAAATTATGAATTTATGAATGTCTTTTTATAAAAGTAACACTGTTAGGAGCATCAATAGGGGATTCTATTAAAGAGACTTTTTAAAAGGGAGTGAGTGCTCTTACCTGTTTGCTGCTTGTATAAAACACCTGTACACAGAAGCAAGCAGTCAACCAATCATATTCCATGACCAACAAGCTATGTATGTATGTCAGGGACAAAATATTAGACCTACACTAGGCTAAAAACAAATTGGCCACACACTACGCCATGAAGGACTGAAATACTGCAGTACTCTCACCAAAGCATATACCCAACTTCATAGTCGAAAATGGAATGAACCCTCCTTCCTTCTCCAGTGTTTTTAGAAATGGGTCATGGATAGGTTTTCCAGCATCATAGTGACCCAAAACACACAGCCAGGGTAACAAAGAAGTGGCTCAAGAGGCACTTTATGGTCCTGGAGTGGCCTATTCAATCTCCTGACCTTAATCTTATAGAAAAATCTGTGGAGGGAGCTGAAAGTTTGAGTTACCAAACATTAGCTTCAAAAGCGTAATGAGCAACAACAGCCATTTAGAATGTTATCGGTTACTGATACTAAGGCAATTTTTCGACATTGCATTATACATTGCAGATGTAAAAAAAAAAAAAAAATCTGATATTCAAATATGAAATAGAATTCATATTTATTGTTTAAAATTATTTTATATGTTCTGGTCCTAATGGAACAAAAAATATGTAGCAATGTAAACATTTTCTACTATAAAATCTTGCTTAAAATAACAATGAAAATGCGGTTGTCAGGATTCTGAGGCTGGTGACCATAATAGTGCACATTTTGCATGAAAGACTTCAAAGGCCACGGGTACAGCAGTAATCTTAAAATGTCATTTCCATTTCCTAGTCCTGAAAGTCTCCTGTATTTTCTTTTTATATCGCTATTGGTTTAAATTGGAACAGTTAACATTTATTCACTCTATGGACTTGTAATACCTGTCATGGTTGCAGGCAGTTTCCTGTTAATAGGGGCATATCCAATGTTGCCCAAGTGCATTCTTAGACACACCCTCATTGTTATGTCCTGACCTTTGTCTATGTCATCCTGCCAATCATGATCTTGCATCAAGATTGCTTTTGTACATTTCAGTATAGCAGAGTTTGTCGTATGCACAGGCATGAAGCATCTCTCCTTTTAATAAGAGGTTGAGCCAGTAAGCCTGTGTCTTTTATTAGGCTAGCTGCCCTCCTGATCTCACTCAAACCTGTATAGTGTTTAGCCAGTATATGTCAAGCCTTGGATGTTATTTGGCACTCTAAAGAATCCAATTAGATTATGTATTAGTAAGTGGTATAGTATGAAGGTAAAGCTTAAATGCTCTTAACTGCATTTAGGTCATATATCTTGTTCCTCTGTGAAGGCACTCTGGAATCTATTGAATGTTGAATGTTGTGCATGCGATTATTCGTAGACTTTCTAGACTCAAAACATTTTTTTTCCTTTTAATTCTCTCTTTAGCTACCACACCTGTATCTCTTAAACAGTTATCAGTGTCAATAAGTCTGACACCTTTTTGACTTCGAAGAATTGAAAAGCCGTTTTCTCAAAGCTCCTTTATAACAGTAGCCTAAGGGCAGTTGGTAAAAACATTGTAAATGCATGTTCAAATAATGTGTGTAAATGACTTTGAATAAAAAGATATGAGAAAAGAAGACCTACACTTCTAGACTAAAGCTTTTTATTAAACTATGGTCTTAGCAGGATGATTATTGAGTATTTGATGGCTGCTGTTTCACATGTGCTAATTTTTTCCCCTTGATGTGATTTCTCTTTAAAGATATCAAAGTCTTATGTTATCAACATCCAGAGAGACACAAACATTTGAATGAAAAAAAAAGAATTGTCTGAAAAATGCTGGGGGTATTAGTAGAATAAAACGTTCCTGTATTATTGGGTTAGTAACTGTATCTGCTTCTCATCAGATTACATCACACCAACCTAATTCTAGCTCTAATAGCACACCCTGTTTTTCTCTTAAGGTCTATTTGCAAGTTCCCTCTGCTAAAGTATTCAAATGTTCTACAAATCAACAGCTGCCCTCAGACTTTTGTTTTAAAGCAAATGCCTTCCATTATCTTTTTAGTACAGAGAACTAGACAGTAGTCCATGGTAATTGCTAATCAATTATAAATGTGGCATAGACAGTGAAAATAGTGTATTTTAATAATGGTTGGTTTTTATTGTAGAAAAAGAAGTGGTAGGGCTGCTTAGGGTTTAGGTTTTGGTTCCACAGAGAACAGGGGAGGATTCAGTGTCGTAAATACTTGAATTCTGTTCAAGGTTTAGCGCTTCAGTTGAGTTGTTTACAGCTGCTGGTTGGCTACACACACACACACACACGCTTGCTCCCCCCCAGTCCTCAGAGGTGCAAAGCTGCCGGGGTCATCCCGCCCTAATCCTCCCTAATGCAACACGCCCATTGCTGCCTCTACAAATATTGACGCAGGCAGCATAGGCCCTTACAGTGGGATCTAATGGCTTACCATCCTGCCCCTTGAATGCACCCTGAGAAGGCTGATCCACTACTGTGCTCTGGCAAACATGTACACATTATACCTATAGACCTAAGACATACAATCTGGAACTCATACTTGTTCTGAGTTGACAACATGAGTTTTTAAGTATTTAAAACACATTAGATGCATTTAATAATTAGTACAGGCAGACATAGAAGCAAAGTGCATTTCTTCTCAAGGGCTTTGGGGTAGTGTACGTATGGAGCAATTACTGGGTGGAGATCACTCAATCACTGTCTGTTTTATCCCTCTCCCACCACAGAACTGGCTCTCAAACATGACTAGCTGAAAGAGCTTGGAGAAAGAGTATGGAGCTTATGATCTTTAAGTTGTTCCCTTACTCTGACTGCAGTAGGGCTGTATATTTTTTTTAAATCTTGTTTGATGATTAACTTTAAGTTATGCTTTACTGGCAAAGTGTAAACATAGGTGTGTACCTGACTAACTTATGGTGGTAGGTTTAACATTATTCTTAATACTGGATAACAGTGAAGAATAAAGGAAGTGCTGTCGTCGCTTCAAGTTCTTTTACAACCCACCCACACTGGTGCTTGGGGTCCATCTGAAATTCCCTGGTGATCTGGCTTTCATCAGCCCCTAGGCAACAGCGTAGCAATTCACTTTAAGAATAAAAATATTTCTTGGGCCATTTTGGGTCAAACAGAGCTAGATTACCCCATTACCTCTGGCCAATTAGAGGGACCTGTGCTTTGCGTATCTGTAGTTTAAGACAAACGTCGTAATCTCAGCAGGGCTTGGGTGTGTGTTGCATCTTTTTATAAAGTAGCTCATGTTTTCATATTCACTGGTTAATGTCTTGAGCCATTTTTAAAGGTAGTGGAAAGACATACAGATTTCACTTTATTTATTTATTTATTTATTTTTAATAAACCAAGAGAAATTGCATTATAGTAATAGTTAGCTTCCAAGCTAAACCTACCATAGCAACCAATGATACTTCATCAGGTGTTTTTGTTCACTCTAAGTAATGCAGAAGAAATTGTAACCACCCACGAACATAATACTTTGACTCAATAAAATCACCCCATATCTAAGCCGCTCTTCACACGCACACAAGGTAAAAAAATAGAAAGAAAAATACATGGCTAGTTACAGCTACCTTTTTAGTAATGGGCTGTTTTGTAGGAACTGGTGCCAAAAGCAGCTAGGAGCTGATGATTTGTTTGTGTTCCTGTCGTAGGTGAAATGTCCGATACCGCTCTGAATAAGCTTAAGTGTCCCCACTGTAACTACATAGCCAAGCATCGACGAACACTAAAGCGACATCTGATCATTCACTCGGGTGTTCGCTCCTTCAGCTGCGACATCTGCGGCAAACTCTTCACTCGCCGAGAGCACGTCAAGAGACATTCCCTGGTAAGATGAAACATTTTTACTTACTTTCATGATCATACAATGCTTTTGGCTAGTAATGTAATTCTGCACCATTTTTCCGATGTGTTTGCACTAATGGCTTGGGCCTGTGATTGCTAAATTACTATTATTAAGTTACTAAATTCTTTATTGATTAACAATACAATATGAAGTACAGGGAAACATGACAATTCATTAATTTCAATACCAAATCCTTACAATAGTGTTTGCACGTTTCATCAATCCCTAAAACCTAATAACTGAAGTATGTGAAAATATTGTGTCCTTTTCTGTGTTCTTCTTTGTAAGATTTATAGAGAACCCACAGTGTTTTTCTGTGGTTTGAACATCATAAATAAGTAGAACAGCATTCTCTATAGCACATGAACCAATTCCATGAAATTCATGCTATTCCTTACGTCCGAGTATCTACAATATAACCACACTTTCAGATAACTTAACTTGGGTAAAAACAATCTATGCTCCTCTGCTTTTCTGTGCTTACACACACACACACACACACACACAAACACACAGGTGAGCACACTCCACCGGACAATGTACAATTCAAATAGGTTCAGTTCATGGAAAATGAAATATTTATAAATGCTAAATTTACTAATAGATGTTTACCATGTTAATATTATTTTACTCAATAAACACATATCTAAAGATAAATGCTAAACTATAAATGCTTTACATGATAATCTCTTACTTTGCTGATTCATGACATCTAAGGTTTTACATATAATTTTTTCATTTCCTTGGCAGAAGCAGCTACATTTTACCTGGATAGTTTTTGAGTTATGTGTTTGGCATTCTTTCTACATCGCTTTTTAAAGTTACACTGCTTGTTGCACTTGTATTCTTTGTCCCTGTGATATTTAGCGGTTGCCGCACATTTTGGGGTGCTTTCATTTGAGGTGGTTAAACAGGTTTGTCATGTTTCCTCCCTTTGCATATTTTGCAAACAGCTGTTGTTTGTGCCATGTCCATTGTTTAAAACCCAAACCAGTTTTCTATAACTGATGTTAAACATTTAGGCACCAGCTTCCCTATGTTGCCAAACTAAATACAGCCAATACCAAGCAATTGTTTAACATGTCATTAATGCCTTGAGTGGCTTGAATTTTATTGCAACAAGGAGTTCACAATAAACTTGCTCATGTTAAAAATTGGTTTTGATTGTTTGATCAAAACTTTACTTTTGTCAAATTTGATGCTTGATGAAATAATTCTTAATTAATATACAACATATATCTGTGCCTACTTACAGGTGCACAAGAAAGACAAGAAATACAAGTGCATGGTGTGTAAAAAGATCTTCATGCTGGCGGCAAGCGTGGGGATCCGCCATGGCTCTCGCCGCTACGGTGTGTGTGTGGACTGTGCTGACTCGCACCAGGCCACACAGGAAGGGCTGGAGGCCATGCAGGAGCTGGAGTTCAGCCGTGATGAAGATTTTGAAGAGAATGCAGAGGGAGATGAGGATATGGGGGAGGAGGTAGATGCCGAGGAGCCTAACGGCAACGACCAATCCAACTTCGAGGGTGACACTGGTGCCATCCCCGTGGAGGACTAACGTCAATGCAACGTCAAAAAACAAGGCTGGGAAACAATCAACAACTCCAAAGTGCTATCAAACCTCACGGTTGCACAGTAGTGTGTATGTGTAAAAGAAAAACACGTTTGGTAGATAGGGACTTGAAGATGTAAAGATTATGCTTGTGACAGAGTCTAGGCCTGCTGCCTGTTAGAGAAAGAGATAAAATGATATATGAAAATCAGGTTTTTCAGTGATGTATTTTTTTCTTCTTTATTGGGTCTGATGGTGTACAGTGTTTTAAGTTACGATAGGCCAATCATCTTAAAGATATTATTTAATTTATGAAGAAAGTTAATATGGTCTTATTAAAATGCTATAATTTGTTTTATTTTCCATGTCTGCTGAGAGAGGTTCCGTTTTAGGCTGCGCTTCCTAGCAAGTCTGAACTTCCGCAACTTATGACTGTCCTGACTTTAATAGCAGCATTGGAGATGTTGTCTACAGGATCATTTCTATTTCTTTTCAAGTTGTGTAGATATATGTTTAGCTATGATAAAAGATCTACCAGATATATTTCCTTTTTTTCCTGCACAAATCTTGGAACCAAAAAAATCTGTTTTGTGACTTTAATAGACCACAGCCATATTTATGATTTAAGTTATATTGGGGCTGTGCCATTGTGCCAAGCAGAACGCACACCGAGATTTGTCAGGAGGCGAACTACTGAAAATGCTGAGAGTAAACAAAGAGAAAAAAAAGTTTGGTTTTTTTATTTTGAAAAAGGTATAATGGTAATATTATGGCTAGCTTTATATGAATCACAGCATCACCGTAACACTTTATAAAGCATTTTGACATTCACTTAAAGCTTGAATTTTGCCAAATGACAAACGTTTGGTGCTGTAATGCTTGTTTTTGAAATACTGGACCTAAAAGCTGTATATGATATTAATAATCGTAAAGCCTACTTAACTCAGATATTTTAATCAGCTCTGTATGTAACACTGTTGTGCTAAGGAGCCGATCAGGTATGCTTTGCCATTGTTGGTTTTTTTCTATTTAATGCACATGCGCGCACACATACATACCATTTTTTATTTTATTGTATTGTTCTATTTTAAATCAACTATACCGGCAGTTCAGTAACAATGACCCAAAGTTTGGACCTTCCTGATTTGATGTGATGAGGTACTGAGCATACTGATAATCACTTGAACGTGTGTGTGTGTGTGTGTGTGTGTGTGTGTAGGGTAATTGTGAAGAATGCCGATTTGATTTGGATGTATGAAGTTTGTTTTGTAAAAGACTTCATTTTCATGCTAAAAACAACCCATACCTTTTACAATAATTTAATTTGGCATGTCATTTTTGTCTGCTGATAAAGAAACACGTTGGTCATGTTAATGTAAAGTGGAGCTCTATGGAGAGCCATAGTCACGCACTTACTACTTTACAATCATTTAATTTTTTTCCCTTATTTCCCCAAAGCCGGTCTGGATGGAAATAAAAAAAATTTTGTTTTTGTTTTTTTTTGTCCATGTGCAAATCCTTTTTTTTTCTTTTAACATTTCATTATTTAATATTATATATATATTGATTCCAAAATGCAATCAAGACTGTTAATTTCTATTTGTCCTACCAAAATCGTTGTTTGATTAATGTATGAGAAAGCCAGGTAACCTATTTTAGTGTAAATCCTTGCTTGTATGTAATTGTCAGTTTAAAATGTTTTTATTCTAAATCATTCACTTTACCTTAGATGCATATATTGGTTTTTTTAATTATTATTCCTTTCTATGTCGTTTCCTTTTTTTTTTAGTTCATCAAGCAGAATTTATATAAAATATTTGTGGTTTGAAATCTAGGAACAGCAGTTTCTGGTCATATGCAGTGGATATATTGAAGTGCTATAATGATACAAAGTCTGTCTATCTTTCCCTTTACTTCATCTGAACATGTATTTTAAAAGCTCTATAGAAAATATCCATCCTGTTTGTATTATTTACCTTCGATCACTGTGGGCGGGATATGATATATTAAAAATATATATCTAGATGAAGTATAAGTAATATCTATCTAT
>JAOTRA010000022.1:2837229-2848420 GCA_026260255.1 Pseudolaguvia tuberculata
AGGAGTCCTAATCAAACACACCTGAAGGAGTCCTAATCAAACACACCTGAAGGAGTCCTAATCAAACACACCTGAAGGAGTCCTAATCAAACACACCTGAAGAAACTAAGATCTTATTAGGTAGACTTAAAACTTACAGGTAGATGTGTTAAAGCAAGTTAGATCTAAACTCCTACAGGATACCAGCCCATTAGAACAGAGTTTGGACACCTTGTTCTAAGGTATGTGATTATTGCTGTGTCAATTGTCTTGTTCGTACCCAAGAGCGACCGGTGAAATAATGAGAAAAATAAATGTGAGAAATTTGAATCTGTTGTCATTAAATGCAAATATACAACTTATGACTTGTGCTGCAAAAATAAAGTTTTCCCTTTAATAGGTTAAGTTTTGCTCTGCATCATCACTTTCTATCTTTTATAAGCTTCACAATAATATTAACATGGTTTATATTTTTTGTCCTTCTAATTGATTTTGTTTGTTTTCCACCCCCAGATTCCATCCGGTATCAACTGATGAGTATTTTGTCATCTTGCACCTCACTTTGATTTTTCCATTTGCTGGTGCTTGGGTAACTAAAAGTAAAATGACGAAAGCGGTGGACACTGGCTCAAACGAATCGATGCGCCTCAAGCAGGACATTTCACTGTTACATGGAGTCTGTCTAATCGTGGGCAATATGATTGGCTCAGGTATTTTTGTATCGCCAAAGGGTGTACTGCAGTATACCGGCTCCTACGGTTTGTCGCTGGTAGTTTGGGCTATTGGTGGGATCTTCTCAGTGTTTGGTGCCCTCTGTTACGCTGAACTTGGCACCACAATTCGAAAATCCGGTGCAAGCTATGCATACATTCTTGAGGCCTTTGGTGGCTGCCTGGCTTTTATCCGTCTGTGGACTTCACTTATGATTGTGGAGCCGGCTTGCCAGGCAGTCATCGCTCTTACCTTTTCCAACTACCTTATCCAGCCTTTCTACCCGACCTGTGTAGCACCATATATCGCTGTGCGACTCATCGCCGCCGTCATTATTGGTAAGTTTAGTGGACAAAATTCGATTTTATTGTTCTTTTTCAAGTGTGTATTAAGAGTTTTAGGGTGAATTACAGTCACATGCTAAAATACCGTACAGGTTATGTGAAAGATTCGCTCGATGACTTGAAAAGCTCTTCATTATTTCGAAATGATTAAGATGATTTTTGTAAGGCAGGGCCTCTTGCCCAGATTATATTGGTAGAAGAAAAGGTGCTGGGCAAGAGGAAGACCAAGGCGGAGGTTTATGGATATGGTGAAGGAAGACATTACAGGAAGTTGGGGTGAAGGAGGCTAATGTAGAGGGCAGGGTAGTGTGGAGAAGAGTGATCCACAGTGGCGACCCCTAATGGGAGCAGCCAAAAGGAGAAGAAGAATTGCCTCTTGCCAAGATGCGACACTCAAATTATAAGCATAGATAAATCGAGAAGAATGAAAAGGATGCTTTATGGGCTTTAATAAAGAAAGTGTATAAGCAAATCTAAAATCACAATGTATACATCTTCACTTTATAAACCAAGTACAACTGATCTTTGTTAAAGCTACAAATGTTATTGTTGTGCCTGAATGCTTTAAAGTTGTGTGAAATGTTTACAGAGGAATAAGAGTTAAAACGCAGTGCAAATGCCCATTCATTCTGCAAATGCAAGTTTAATAATGGACTGATCTTTGTTTTAATTCATGATATTAAAATGTGGTGCAGTCAACTATAATCCACACAAGACACTGAAAATAACTCTTTTAGAAGCCCCCTTTGAAACGATACTGGAATTATATTTCTACCAAAAACGAATGTAAATAGAAATAA
The DNA here is from genome assembly GCA_026260255.1 of Pseudolaguvia tuberculata. Lineage (NCBI taxonomy): Eukaryota > Metazoa > Chordata > Actinopteri > Siluriformes > Sisoridae > Pseudolaguvia > Pseudolaguvia tuberculata. The sequence goes on from JAOTRA010000022.1 coordinate 2,839,064, forward strand.
TTTTAGACTTGATGCTTGCATACTTTGGCAAAGTGATTTAAAACTCTTCCTTCAGAATAATAATAAAAATGTGTTGTCAATTCCTGATTCAAATGATAAAGAACTGATAGATTTTCTATTCCTAGTTCTGCGTTACTAGGTGTCTTTGTGGCTCTAATTTGGCTTTACAATATTGTCCATTATTGCTAAATCCATTCATCTTCTGTTAAGAGAATGACTGGGAAAGGTGGTACCTAAATATACAAATGCAAATTGTTGTTCTTTTGAACCAAACTATTGTAATGTAATGCTTATGTAAACAGCTTTTATGTATTTAAGTCACTCTAGAAGAGAAAGTCTCCAAAATGCTGTAAGAAAAGTCAGAAATATTCATTCATCTCCTTAGTTCCCAATTTGGGAAGTGCACATAGGGCAAGAGGCAGGTATACACCCTGGTTGCCAGTCCGTTGCAGGGCCACACATAGACAACCATTCACACACACATTTAGACTCCCTAATGTACAGGGTTTTGGACTGTGGGAGGAAACCGAAGTACCTGTAGGAAACCCACATAAGCGTTGAGAGAACATGCAAACTGTGCACAGAAAGAGCCTCTGCCCAGGACCTTCTTGTTGTGAGGCAACCATGCTAACCACTACAGCACTGCGCTGCACTATCCAAAATATGTTATTCCTGTTTTTTTTTTTTTTGTGTTTTTTTAAGCAATTCTAGCGCAACATTTTAAAGGGAACAGTTTTGGTGTACCAATTGAACCCAAATAGAGAACAGGAGTCTTGCAGAATTGCAAAGATCTTGAAGTATCACAAAATGCTTTAATCAAATAGTTTGAAGATTGAATTATGTAATTCTGTATTTTTTTTTTGCAGCACTGTTAACCTTTGTAAACTGTATGAAGGTGAAGTGGGGGGCCATCCTGCAGGTCGTCTCTACTGTTGCAAAAGTGCTGGCTCTTATTGTAATCATTATTGCTGGATTGGTCTTCCTGGGTCAAGGTAGTTCAACTTTTTTTTTTTTTTTTTTTTTTTTTTTTTTTAAAGTGCATTCATGTGTACCTGTTCAGTTCGTGAGAAATGTTTTTGTGCACTAGGAAACGGATAATTGTAGCCTACTTCCTCCTAGTTTTCTATAGGTAGATGTTTAGCCTGTGTATTATTTTACAGGTAAGACAGTAAACTTTGAAGACTCCTTTAAGGATTCTAATTTAAATCCTGGTGACATGGCACTGGCTCTATATGCTGCTTTATATTCATATTCTGGCTGGGACACACTAAACTTTATCACAGAGGAGCTCAAAAATCCAGAGAGGTCAGAAGTGTTACATATTAAATGATGAAATCTGTGTGAAATGTATTTCATATTGTTAACATGTTTTTCTTTTGTGTGTAATTCTTTATTAGAAACTTGCCACTATCTATAGCCATCTCTATGCCCATTGTGACGATTATCTACCTTCTGACCAACGTGGCCTATTACACAGTCATGGATGCAGAGACAGTTCTGCAGAGTGAAGCAGTGGCTGTGGTAAATGGAGTGTTTTTTATAAAAGTTTATCCTAGGGCTGCGCAATATTAAGGAAAAAATCCGATAGTTTGTGTTTCTGTAAAATAGCATATGAATCTATTTGGAAATGATTGATGTGATTTTGTAAGGGAGATTAAGGGGTGTATCCATGCCTTTCGCTCCATGTGTGCTGGGATAGGCTCCGGGAGACCCTTGTAACCTTGAATTAGGAAATAAGCAGATTAGAAGATGAATGAATGAATAAAACAAATACTGAGAATGCATTGTGCAGCCCTAATTACTACTTTTGATACTCTAATTGACTGTGTAGTTTCTGTAAGCAATGATTTTGATGGTTTTGTCCTGAGTTTGAAAACTTGCATACTCTATAGCAACCATTTACATGCATGTTTATAGGTCATTTAACAGTTGAGTCACATGAGCCTAATGCAAACTCACATTATGCTTCACATACACACGCGCACGTGCACACACATTTTCTCATAAAGCTTAAGACAGAACATGTGAAATTGCACAAATTATATTCTGAGTAAGGATCAAACAAGAGACCCTGAACTGTTAGGTAATGATTATAAACACTCTTGTCTGTTTGGATATTGCTAAAGATAGCAATGAACGAACAAAATATTATGATTATCTTAAACCAAAGGTTATTTCCAGATACACAAGCTCTATTGTTTTTTTTCCTGCAATCTATATTAGACATGATGGTTATAAAGATATATGTCGAAAGTCTAACAGTATGTTTTACAGACTAACAAAACACAGGTCACCAAATACATGGACACAATTGCAAATTGTATCACAATAAAAAGCGATTAGCTAAAATAAATTTAAAAACATGGTTAGCTAGAGCTAAGCTTGGCAAATCTGATCAAATGAGCGCACACACAGTTGTCAACTTCTTGGTTCCTGGAAACCACAAAGCGGCCTCTAATTGTCAGTATCTGGACCGGGTAATTTGGATTATACCAGATTCCTTTGTTAGTCCATTAATTGAGTTAGGCAGAGGAAGCCTCTGACTCTAGGGAGACTGCATTATTATTGCGAAACAGGAGATTATATGCTCTGTTGCATAGTACTGACCATGTGGCAATTAACTAAACTAAAGGCAATGTTTTCTCTTGTATAAGTTTGGCATCTTAATGTATTTTTGGGCTTTTAATTGGACAGCATCTTTATTCAGAGCAACTTGCATTTGTCTCTTTTTATACAACTGAGAAATTATGGGTTAGGGGTCTTGACACAATCTCGTGTTAAGCATTATATAAATAAAGGTCAGCATTTCGGGCAGTAAATTGAAGGCAATATTTGATGTGATGCGCTCGTTTTTAAAAATGATTAGCATGTTTTACGACGCAGTCACCCATGTTTTTCTCCAAATTATAGTTTACAAATTGTTTGGTTGAAGGTTAACTGTTAAAAAAAAAAAAAAAAAAAAAAAAAAGTCCACCTTTTATAGCTACCTGACATTTTCTATGATAAACTGTATGTTAAACAGTTTGCATGTGTTCATCTCTTGTAAAACCGGAATACTGTAGTTTTATGCTAAATTGTCTGCAGTAACTAAAGTGCCTCAGGCTCATCAAGATCAACATGAAATTTTTACGCCTTGTTTTTGTCATGTTCCAAAGCGCGCACACCCATATCTTGACTAACTTTTGCATGCCAGAGGTATTACTGTCTGTGTTAAACTGAAACTTTAGGCATGAAATCGTTAGTTTATTGCTAACCATTTGTGATGTGCGTATCAGTTATTGAAATTAGCGCTGCACAATATAGCAAAATAATGCGTCCTTTTAGTACAAACTCTTGTTAGTGTAGTACTTTTAGTTTAAATAGTTTTGCCAAGGTAAGACCGGTTCTCCAGGAGCAATGCATTATGCCACCTGGCTATTAGCTAGGCAAGCTGTTTGACATACACATACTAGGCATCCAAAATCATAGCATGCTGTTTTAAGTTGGTACTAAATTTCAATGACCTAGTATATAACATTTAAATAATATTTACAATTACTATCTATAATTTTAGCATTGTATTATTTAAAACAAGGTAATAATAATTTTACCTTTTAAAAAACTGCTAACTGCATTTAAAGTAACTTTTCTTTCTAAATTAAGGTTTGGTATAAATGTCTTTTTATGTGCAGACGTTTGCTGACAGTTTTCTTGGCTATGCACGCTGGCTAATCCCGTTGTCTGTGGCCATCTCCTGCTATGGGGGTCTTAATTCCTCCATCATCGCTGCTTCCAGGTCAGGCATATAGCAAACTCCAGCAGAGGTTCTTGCACTGTTGTAGTAACAGTTATTTGTTCTAAATATCATGTAATAATGAGTTTTGTCCTCAGAAATAGTAAGTTTTTATTTCTTGGTTTGGTTGACTTCCATTTTTAGGTTATTCTTTGTAGGATCTCGAGAGGGTCATTTGCCCAACGTTCTGTCTATGATCCATTTAAAGCGCTACACACCAATCCCAGCCTTGCTGTTCAATGTAAGCATTTGATTTTTTTTTTTTTTTTTGAGTGGGTGCTTATGGGGTTGGATGGGTGGGGGAGTGTGGGTTAAGTGGGGGGAGTGTATAAGCATGAAGTATCCATATTTCTAAACACAAAGGGTTTTTTTTTTCTCCTCAGGGTGGCATGAGCTTGTTGTACCTGTTTGTCAAAGATGTGTTCCAGCTCATTAATTATTTTAGCTTCAATTACTGGCTATTTATTGGCCTGTCCATTGCCAGTCAGATCTACCTGCGCATAAAGGCTCCTGATATGCCTCGTCCAGTGAAGGTAAAACTCTTTGTTCAATCTTCGTTATTTATTTACTAGACACCTGACCAACTGTTTGTGTTTGGGGGGGGGTGTGTGTGTGTGTGTGTGTGTGTGTGTCTGTAGCTCAGCCTATTTTTCCCTATAGTGTACTGTTTGTGTAGCATATTTCTAGTGGTGGTGCCGCTCTACAGTGACACGCTAAACTCTCTGGTTGGCATTGGGGTGGCTCTGTCTGGCATTCCAGTCTACTACATCTTTGTTTATTTGCCTCCCAGCTCCAGACCAGCTTTCTTGGGTAAAATGTTTGGTAAGGGAATTTTAGCAATATTTATATTTGGCATTACAAAGTTTTATATATGACTAGTGTGTTGACCCTTTTTTGGTCAGGTTCTCACTTTGTAGCTAATCAGAATTTCAAATGAAATGTGCCTAGTATCATAATTGGTGTCACCGGAAGTTTATTCTCATCAGACTAATATGCAGTGTGGTTCAGCTTATCATTACCGTTTATTTACAATCCATTTACTGATGTAGATAAATATTTCTGAATATAACATGTATACAGGATCTGATTACTGTTGAGTGGGACACTAACACTAATTTAATTCTTGCTACCATTTTTAATTTTTTTTTCCTTGCACAGATAAGCTCTCGCTGTTCACCCAAAAGATGTGTTTCTGTTGTCGGGCTGATCCAGGCCTTGACCTCGACAATCCACCCGAAAAAGACAAATTAAAATGACCAACTTGCTTTTTCATTTTCTTATTTGTGAACCAGGAATTTTTACCATTAGAATCTTTAATTAGTTGTTTATATTTAATAGATTTTATGTTGCAATTTATCATGTTTACTGTTTATATAGGTAGATGTATTTAATGTCCAAAGACCATGAAAAATGTACGATACACAGCTTTACTGCTTTTTGAGTAACACAGCAGTCAGACCAAATAAATAAATGTTTCTCTGAGATCAAAAACTAAAACCCAGGAGTCTAGTGTAAAGTAGATCTGTGTGGCATCTGGAAGTATTCTTGCTTTGTCTTAATGAGCTTGGGTAAAGTAAGGAAGGAAACTTGGAATGTGGAATCTAGTCATGCAACAATTAGACTTGCTTTGTTTATCACAGGTATACAGGTATAGGTGGTGGTAATCTTAGCTCAGCTGGTTGAATATATTTGAAAAAACACCAGACCAAATATTGTCTTTCCCCTTTTTATATAGTGTGTCAAGTAAATATTTCCCCCACTGTTTTCTTGATGGACTTTGGATTATGCCATAAATGTGTAAATTTTTATTTTATTTTTTTTAAGAGGTTTTGTTTGCGTAGGAAAAGCGAGCAGTGTAGATTGTACGGTAGAAAAGTTTCTGGGGCGTTTAAGCTGTTTTGATGCCAACATCGTTTCTTACACTTCTAGTCACGTTTTGGCTTTTATCTGTTCTAAGATCAGAGTTTATTTCCAGGACACAGAGATTTTAAGTTAGAAAATAAAAATTTGATGCAATTTTGTTCACAGAAGACACAGACTTTATAAAGCAACTTTAACAAATGAGTATGAATGAGAATCAGGTTTTGATGTTTTCCTGCTGGATTTCAGGACACAATGGTCTAGTCTCAGGCCAAATCATCAGCTGCTTTACGTTTGAATTTCTTGTCCTTATCTAAAGCTTTTAATACAGGTTTAATTGCATCACATGTATTCCAGCTTATAGGATTTAGAAATATTGTTTCTTGTTAAGGCTGAATGTGTTTATTCTTCAGCTATGTTATATTTTCTGCTCTAGCACCGATCACACTTGAACCCACACATTTTGAACATTTTTTTTTAGATATAAAATTTACCAGCACATTCATTTAATTTGATCACTTGAGGCATGTCTATTTAGGGAAACTTTCTTGAGTCTGCTTTCTACACCAAAATACTGTAATTTTATGTACTTAATTTAAATATGACTTGTGATGTTGATCTAGTAGTGTGACTTTTTTTTTTTTTTTTTTTTCATCTATGCATTCATATGTATTTTTGTGCCTTTTTTTTTCCCCCCCTATATTTTGTTTGCAAAATTAAAAAAATATTTTGGAAAATTAAAAAGTATTATTGAACTTTTTATTATGAACAGAAACAGCCTCCAGAGGGTGCTCGTGCACTATTGGAGCACTTGTGTCTCGGTCTGGCTTGCAGTTTGTATAGTTACATTTACAGTATTGGGCAGACACTGATGCAGAGTGACTTACATTGGATCTCTTTTGTATCACTGAGGAATTGGGGGTTTGAGAGGCTTACTCAAGTTTACTTGGTGGAGGTGAGAATCGTACCCCAGTCTTTCTAATATCAGTCCAACACCTTAACCACTAAACCACCACAACCCAGTTTGTGACAGAGAAGATGATGGAGAATAGGTGTTACTTGTAAAAATCAGTGGCATCATATTACACTGTGTGTCCATCTTCCTGGCCATGAATAGACACTCTTTGCTGGACCATGGCATCCTGTGATACACTGAGTCGTGTGGGGAATTGGTTTTCCCTGACTCATGCATAAAATATAGCGCTGAGGTAACACAAACACACAAGGATACCAGAGACAGCAACTGAAGCCACATTTGCAACAAAGAGTTCCCTTTTAAAACCAAATTCTGCTCATATCAGACCTAGTGTTTAGTTGTGTTTACATCTTGAGCTCAATGTAAAAGGTACTCGCATTCAGGAAGCAGTTTACTGGATGAGTTCCTGTGAATGGATGCTGGCGCGAGGCCATGGAACTGCCTCGACGGCTACACTGGATCCACAACCGCCCCTGGAGGGCCAGGGCCCATCGGCGGGTTTTCAACAGTAAGTGTGAGAGAGAAAGATTGGTTACATTCGTTCAGCTCTTCCTTTCCCTGTCTGATTATTCTGATTAGTAAGAGAGAAGAGAGAAAGCTGTGCACTCCCAGACTCTGGATTTGATGATACAACAACATGTATAGGCAGAATTGTTATTTTTGGATTTCAGCTTGTTGTCTTGTAGGCTATTTTCAGATTCTTATTTAGATATAAAAGTCTAGCATGTTTACAGTATGTATATGTAGCTTTACACTGTGTTATTATCTGTGGGATGCTTCTTAAGTGAGAAACAGCATGAGAGGTTGGGATCAGGTGTTGCCCTGATGTTCCTTCAGGCAGTGTGCTGATTGGATGCCAGCCAAGTGACTCAGTGTTTGTTCAACGTCATTCTAGTTAGTCACAGAGGAGCTCAGGGAGGGGCTCAGCCCTGTGTTGGGAATGACAGAAAATTGGACCCACTGGAGCATACTAGAAATGAGCAGTGCTTTAGTGAAAACAAAACATTCCCTGACTAATTGAACATCTGATATGTTGCAAATTTGATTAGAAAGGAATTATGGCAATCTTCTGTAATGTGGGGTTTATCGTAGTACATTAAAGCAGAACTGTGTCATTATTAGAGCTTTCTGCATGAAACTGCTAGAACTCTACAAGACTCTGGATACAAGGGTTTTGGATACTTTTATTCTAGAAAAAACTGATTGAGTAAACAGTACTGTATATTATTATATATTTACTGCGGTAAATACTGGTAGTTTTCTGAACTCTAGTTCATTCTATTTACTCTAGTTATAGTAAATTGTAATGATGCGGTAATTTCTTGTGGTAATTCGTTATTCCCTAATTCGGGGGCATGGGGGTTTGCAGGGGCCTATCCCAGCATACATAGGGCGAGAGGCAGGTGTACACCTGGGACAAATCGGCGGTCCATCACCAGACCACACATAGAAGAACACTCACTCACATACATTCACTTGCATTTACAAACTTGGACAGAAGAGGCTCCACAAAGCCTATGCATGGCAAATTTGTTTTATTGTGTAATGTTGTTTTACACAATAAATCTTGTTTTGTTGAAATCTTCCTCTTATCAGAGTTACCATTAGCAATAGGCCTTAAGTAATCATATGAAGTTGGGGCTACCACACCCATTCCATTCACTGTTAAAATAAAATAGATCTCTGGTGGCCCTTTGAATTGTTCTACCTCTGGAGATAAACTCCCCATCCCTAATCCATTCTGAATTATTTGTTCAAATTCCAATTGTTAGGATTTTATTTATGTTTTATAATATTTGCAGCTCGGTTATATTATGCAATATCCACCCCTGAGTATCTTTTAACATGCTTAGTTCATTTTATTTAGTGGTTCATTCGATAAGTTGGACCTCCGCTATAAAGGCACAACAATTTCTTTGTATATAAAAAAAGTGGAAAGATCTCCAAATAGAATTCTTTACCATGTGCATAAAGTAATAATAAATTTAAAGGGGGTTTCTTTAACTTTAAAATTGTTCCTAATGTTGGTAGTGTCTAAATCTTAGTTGTTTACTTTACAGATGAAGAGCAGAAGGTTTTTTTTAGATTTTTGTTTAACTGAACAAAAGCAGAACCGATCAATGTGAGTAATGGGTGAGGTCAAATCTTCCAATTTTATTCTTCTTTAACCTTCAACCTAATTATGCCTCACAAGATTCTTTGATAACATATAAAATATAATGATTATCATATTCATGGCTTCCTTCTCCTTTAAAAACCCAACAGTCTGACTGTAGTTTTGAACTTCATTACAACCCAGTTTTGGGATGTATGAAAGAATGTAAGGTGGTTCATCTACTGGTAATAAAACAGATTTTTGTGACCCCTCCCCTCCAAATGCATGAGTTGTTACAACCCCATTCCCTATTTAGCAGTGCCCCTACACCTCACCAATGAAACTAGGATAGATAGGAGGATTTATTTGCTTTCTTGATCCCCAATTAGGCAGAAAATAATGCCTAACTTGAATAATTTGTTAAAAATCAATTACCTTCTCTGGTAGACCAAATAAACGTAATTCTTTACTTTTTTACTATATAATTATAGTAACATACTTGCTATGTGTAATTCATCAACATATTCTTCTACATGGGTTTATTACCCGTTCTCCCTTCCCAAAAGGTGAATTATCTAATCCAGTGTGTGTGTGTGTGTGTGTGTGTGTGTGTGTGTGTGTGTGTGTGTGTGTGTGTGTGTGTGTGTGTGTGTG
>JAOTRA010000022.1:2861587-2875718 GCA_026260255.1 Pseudolaguvia tuberculata
GTGTGCTGGGATAGGCGCAGCAGACCCCCGTGACCCCGGATTCGGGAATAAGCGGGTAAGAAGATGAATGAATGAGTGAAATAAAGACTTTCTTGGCTGGACACTGGACCAGGAGGCAAATTTTACAGCCTAGCTTTGATCAGACAGATTTCATCACTGAGCGAAATGAGGACGATGGTCAGCGGGTCACTATTGTAAACTGGCACAGAGAGTGGTGATGAAGTCACCGGTGTGTGTTTGTGTGTGCAGAGATGAAGAAAAGGGACGCATGAAACACAAAGAGCAGTTTAAACACTAGGGCCCTCCTACCTTGCACTGCCTGTAGTAGAGCGCGGGAGAAGACAACAGAGCCTCAGAACTGAATGGGAGGTGGAGGCGCTAGTCTCTACACAGGCCACATAATAGAAATGTTGTCTTACTCCACACACTCTGTATTGTATGCTGTTGCTAAGAGGAAGATATATTAGTCAAGCATATAAAATTAGGCTGCAGTTTAAATGCTGTGGTCTGAGTTTAATATCCCCTACATCAGCCACCAGGTTTCCAAATCTATGTATGAGAGATGTTGGGTTACGCGTACATCAACTTGGTTTAATGCTTTGATGATATATTACATAAAACCAGGAAGATCTTTTTCTGATGTTTCTTCTGTTTTCTTCCATGTGTATGCCTTCTCAATTCTCTAGTCTCAATTCCTGTTTTGCACATACTAGGGAGGGACAATATGTAATTATTTCTTTTCAGTGAACAGTTTGTAAAACACCAAAGTAGTGCAGATTCTTTAAATAATTGATGTAATTTTTAAATAGATATACAAATAAAATGATTTAGTAATACTAGTAATTTTTATAATGACACTAAAGCTACTGAAATAAACTAGAAAAGGGCTAATGTAACTGTTTGCAATATACTTTTTGCAAGAGATCTATTTCTAAAGAAAGAAAAAGAATATTACATAATCATCTACACATTCCTGACAGCTGCCATGTTTGATAAATGATGGTTTCTGGTTCTGGAACAAATGTTCTTCTGGTGAAGCGATCAGACCTCTTGGACATGCTGATGAGCATCTAAAGAGTAAAGGCTGACGTAGATTTTTTTTTTTTTTTTTTTTGTAAATCGCTTCACTAGAGAGAGGGGCAACTCCATTCAGATGATCTCTAATCGTTTACCAAGGACCACACTGTCGCTTTGTCCTCTTCAAATGTTTGGAGAGTGGAGGGGGAGGGGGGGGGTATAATGTGGGTATAACAATCTTTTCGACTTAAGAAAATGAGCTAAAAATGCACTCTATGGTGCACATCATTCAATGCCGCTTACAAAAATAATAAATGATCTTTTATATTCAGCCTGAAAAAATATTCTTGGTTTTTAAAACCCGAGACTGCCAGTCATTTTTTCACCTGCATATTTGCTTTATTAAAATTGTGTGTTACAGCTTGGCAAGAGCAGTAACCTGTCACAGTTTTCTATGTCCAGATCGCACATTCCTGCTGAGATCGTTAGAAGGGCTGCAACAAATAATTATCTGAATAGTTTGTTAATCAACAATAATGAAAATTATTATTTGATTAACAATGAAAGAAACACAGACACCTTTAAAATGGCTTCATTTTTGTTCAGTTATTCAACTTTTCTAATTACTTAAAATATTATTAAAAAGTGCCAGTTAGTTGTTTATAATTTATAATGCATTTAATTATTTATTTTCATTCATTGCCTCTTGCCCTATGTTCGCTGGGTTAGGTTCCAGCGGATCCCAATGACCCCAAGTTAGGGAATAAGCGGGTAAAAAGATGAATGAATGAATAGTAAGATTTAACAACACTAACAGCTGTATCCAAATAGCTATGATAAGATGCTTTGTATACTGTTTTTTCTATTGCTGACAATGTTAATAATGTCAATTTAGTGTTTCATTCATGTTAGGAAGTTTTATAAGTGTTTTAAATCTGGATATGATCAAAAAAGTCATGTAGTCAATTTATTTCATCCTCTATTGTAGCTTTTTTTTCCCCCTTTCTTTTTAATTTTTTTTTATCCAGTTAGAAAAAGACCAGCCTTCTGTACTACTTGAGCTGAAGGGGAAATTAGCCTTTTTGAGAGCTTTTGATTAGGCACAGTGTGGAGCCGTCTTTCTCTACAGTGGCTATTTTCATCCTCCATTTGTTTAGTGGATTAAATTACTCATTTCTATCTTAAATTGTAATAAAAATTCTGCTTTGTGTTAAATAATAGTGGAGCAATGCTTGATCCGAATGTTTTAATAACATCGCAATTAAATATTCTGCATAAAATGCACAGTATAAATGAAGTATATTAAATGATTAATTAATATTCTGTGCTGTATATGTGAGTGATTGAATTGCAGAACATGTGATTTAAGTTTAAACTGTTTCTATATGAATCCTGTATATTGTCCATACTTGCCTTTCTAATTATAGTAATGAATTTTACTCGGACCTCTGTCTCACTGCAGGAGTTTCCTCCCGTGTCCCAGAGATCATGGCAGCTGGCACACACTCTCCCGGAGGACCCACTGGAATCATCAGGAGTCAGTCATTTGCCGGCTTCAGTACTCTACAGGAAAGACGATCACGGTGGGCATTTACATCTAATCTGTTATGAGCTGCGCTTACATAGACCCTAATAATGCAATTGCAAAGAAATATGAAAATATATGAAATATAAAAATTATCTGATATAACAGATTATAAAAAGTGACATGTAAACATGTTAATCAGAACAAATTGGATTAAATTATTTATTCATTCGTTCATCCTCTTACCCACTTATTCCATAATTCAGGGTCAAGGGGGGTCTGCTATAGCCTATTCTAGCACACATAGGGCGAAAAGCAGTTGTACACCCTGGACAGGTCACCAGTCTATCGCTGGGATAACATGGATGAACAACCATTCAAACATATGTGCACTCTTATGGGCAATTTAGAATAATCAATCAACCTAATGTACATGTTTTTGGTCTGTGGATGGAAACCGGAGTACCTGGCGGACACCCATGCAAGCGCAGGGAGAACATGCTGACTTCTCACTCAAAGATCCCTGGCCTGGGAATCGAACCTGGTACCTTCTTGTTGTGAGACCATGCTAACCATTATGTCACCACGCCACTCTGGATTAAATTTTGTTAGGATTATAAAGGGAATATAAACTGTTTCTAGTCCAATAGAGAGGACATGCAAAGAAAGTTCTGTGCATGTGCAATGACATATAAATCATGTAAAGAGATATGGCGCACAGATCAAATCTGATTGTAAGTCTCGCACAGAGCACCATAACTCCGTTACTTTACGGAACCACTGCTTTTGGGTTTAACAATCTGATTGATTTCTTTGAATTTTTTAAAGCTTAAATAAAGACTGATGACCCCTAGACAACTGCATGTCTTTATTCATCTTAGTGGCTTAAGTGAAATACCCGTGTGGAAGTGACATGCTGAGACATGCTCAGCAATAAGGAATGCGGTTTTAGGAATGCAGCTGTTGATTAGTGAAGAACTGTAATGACTGTGTGATATTACATTTCTGATGTTTAAAACACCAATCCAGATCTGTAAAAGTCCTTGTCCGAGACCTTGGGTATATATGAATAGCGCCTGCTGGGAATCACACGTGTGTGTGTGGAAAAAACGGTTTCACGTGACTCATAAATTCAAACGCTCCTGCCGGACAAAAGGCATGGTTATTTCTAAGAGCTCATGTCACTCTAACCCTATATATGTTTCCAGGTGTAACTCCTTTATAGGGAATGCAGCAACACAGAAAAAGTCACTCACCAAGCCCAAAAAGCCCCATCTGTGTGGGCACAAGTCCAGCAACAGCAGCAGCAGCAGCTCACATGAACCGCAGCCTAAGAGAGTGGAGGAGGTGTATGAAGCTTTGAAACAGGGCTTGGAGTAAGTGCAGTTAATTTTTCTGCATACATCAACATACATTATGATCTCTCAGAGTAATATATACATGCGTGTGGTTTTATAGTAGTAAATGTGTTATTTAATTTTAAGGATCACAAAATTTAACAGGCTGTAACAATGTAATAGTTTCCATACAAAAGTATATTATATAGCTGAAAATCTGGTCGTCCTAATTAAAATCATTTATTCATTTTCTTACCTGCTTGTTCCCTAATTCAAGGTCACAGGGCTCTGCTGGTGCTTATCCCAGCTCACATAGGGCGAGAGGCAGGGGAACATCCGGACAGTTTGCCAGTCCATTGCAGGGCAACACATAGACAAACAACCACTCACACACACACATTCACTCCCATGGACAATTTAGAATCACCAATTGACCTAATCTACATGTGTTTGCACTGTTGGAGGAAACGCGAGTACCCAAAGAAAACTCACGCAAGAGCAGGGAGAACATGCAAACTCTGCACAGAACGATCCCCAGTCTTTGAATCGAACCCGGGATCTTCTTGTTGTGAGGCGAACGTGTTAACCACTACGCCACCCCGTTGCCTCTCCTAATTAAATTACTTTTTTTATTAATAAAAGTCCTAAATAGTCAAATAGTTTCTAATCCTATAACATTAAACAGTTTAATCACGTGTCCATTATCCTTGCACCAATTCTGTTGTTGTCCCATACCCAGATTTTGTAAAATCTCACATAATTATGTCAGATAAAGCAAGTGACCTCACTTTTTCTCAATAAAAAGTATTCTAACTCACTTATTACAGCTCACAGAGGACAAGAGGCAGGTTACCAGTCCATCTCAGGGCTACACATAGACAAACAACCACACAAACACACTCACACTCTGGAAATTTAGAATCACCAATCAACCTAATGTATATACAATGTCCTGGAGGAAAACCCACAGTGAGAACATGTAAACTCCACAAAGAAAGACCCCTTAGTTGAACCCGGGACCTTCTTGTTGTGAGGCAACCATGCTAACCGCTACACAACCACAGCCCATATTGTTTATTGTAATCAGAATTTTTTTTCTTTCAAACTCAGTTACCCGTGTTTAGTTTGACATTACCTGTTTGTCCTTAACGGAGTGGACAAACAATTTGGAATCAAAAAAGAATGTTTTTACATAAAAATTTAACAACATTTGGGGGGGGGGGGGGTTCAGTTTTTGACATATACATGATTATGCAGAGTACAACATATAGTGAAATGTTTTCTTCCCATATCTCGCCAACGAGCTAGTTAATCTAGTTATGCGTGTTAACTAGGTTAAATTAGCCCCGGTGGGTATAACGGCTGGTTGGTATTTCTTTTCCAACGAAAAAAAGAAACTTTCTATGTGTTTTTTTTTTTTTAATTATCTCTGTAAGACACATCCTTTTTTTCCCCTTTTTTTTTGGGATAAGTGAGTATTTAGAGGTGCATCAGGCAGAGCTGGACAAACTCACATCTCTTATGAAGGACATGAAGAGGAACTCTAGACTGGTAAGACATAATAAGTACATTCTCCTTTCTCTCTCTCTCTCTCTCTCTCTCTCTCTCTCTCTCTCTCTCTGTTAGGTCACATGAGCCCAAACGAGTTCCTTATCTGTTGTCTAATTAGTGTAGTTTACTTAGTGTTGTGTAAATATGAGCAGTGTCTTGGGATATGAATTACATTCATTGACACTGTGATATATTGTGTGTGTCTTTGTTTCATCAGGGTGTGCTATATGATCTGGACAAGGTGAGTAAAAAGAACTGAACATCAAACACTTGATTTATTTTGTCATATTATTGTTATTATTATTATTATTGTTTCAAAACATTTTAACATGTTTAACTGTAACCTCACATCACTGTTTAATCACTGCAGCAAATTAAGACAATTGAAAGATATATACGACGCCTGGAGTTTCATATAAGTAAGGTAAGAAGTCGTGGGTTTTTGTTTTTTTTAATTGTAGAACGGTCACACCGTTTATGTAAGAATCACATATTCATATTCAAGATTTTAAATATCTTTTATTAGCAGAAAATGTCTTTATTGAAGAGTGATTTACAAAGAGGTTTACATTTATCATTACAGCTACAGTCTAGCCTAGTTTAGACAAAATCCTGTTATGTTGTGGGTATCAAACATGTCAGACATTGCTTTCCAACTAGTTATCGCATGTACAGTGCTTCTGATGATGCAGAAATGGCTGTCTCCTGGCAACTGCTGAAAGCAAAGCATGATGACGACAAAATCTTTTAACGAAAATTTGTTTCCTTTAAGAACACGATCATCCAGATCTCCCAGCCTGCCACAAATAAATCAATGTGTGAGAAACACTGAGTGAGAATGCAAACATAATTTGCTTCCTTAATGTTAATGTCAGTACTAATGAACAGTGTTGCCAGAGTAGATGTAAAAAAAAAAAAATCAAAAATCAAAAAACTTAAGACTAACTACATCATGTATTTGTATATACAGTATAATAAACACTTAGTGGTTAGTATGGTCGCATACTATGGTAGAAGGTCCTGAGTTCGATTCCTGGCAAACTTTGTGCTGTTATGATGCTTCATAATGTCATGCATTTTTAAATTTTTAACTTTAGCTCCACAAACCTTTCTTAATTTAGCCCATGTGACCAAACTCGCCAAAAAATGTTGAACATGCTAGACTCACTGCCTTGATGTTGTGAAACTTTTATTGGCATAGTTGTCACTATGA
The DNA here is from genome assembly GCA_026260255.1 of Pseudolaguvia tuberculata. NCBI lineage: Eukaryota > Metazoa > Chordata > Actinopteri > Siluriformes > Sisoridae > Pseudolaguvia > Pseudolaguvia tuberculata. The sequence goes on from JAOTRA010000022.1 coordinate 2,868,231, forward strand.
TGCATGAAAAGTCTTGTCCCAATGCCCATTGCTGTCTATGAATTCCCTTGACACCCAGCATCAAGCTAAAATCAAGCTAAAATCAAATGTGTAGTCGGGCAGAAGCTTATTTAATAGCCTATGTTATGTAAAGTTTGTTTGTTAGATCAAATCAGTGATATTAAACAACAAATGTGTTTTTTGAAGCAAAGGCAGGCACATAATTCCCAGTAAGAGTCTAATGTTTTTTTAAATGACAAATCCTACCCCTTGTTGTGCCTTAATAACGCTCAGAAGTATTCCAGCTGCATGCACTGTTAGAAAGCTTAAACCCCTTTTCATTTCTTCTCCATCTCCACCTACACATGAATTTTTATTGCAATGTGTATTTCCTCCACAAACCATCAGCCAAACAGACTTTCCGTGCAAGCAGCCTTGGTGGATTCGAATCAAAACTCCATTGTAAAGCCAGACTTTAGTGTTTATAGTGAGAATCAGAAATAATGTCTCTGCCTTTTTGAGTTTTTACAGTGAAGTTGTAAACAGTAAGTAGGCGCTTATGGCAGTGAAGCAAATTTGTTTGTGGTAATTGACAGAGTTTATTTCCAAAGTGCCTAGGTCTCCGGAGCCCTGCTGTGCCTTGTGCTATACACGCAGGTGTGTAGCTGAAGCACAGCAGAGCAGTGATGGGCAGCTTCTAAAGGGTTTCTTTTTCAATTGTTACCATGGCAACTTGAAAATAGATGTTTGATGGGGGAAATGGCATTATACAGAAAAATATAGAAAATTAGCTCGGTAAAATTATTACTTAACTACAACAGAGTAGCAATTGATTTATCACCTATACTTTGTTTACTATCCTGGATGGTGTATTATGGAGCTCTTTTGAGGTAAAGGGTCCCTTTCACTATCCATTATTGTGCATTTGAAATTTTCTCTTTCTAGCTTTGGATGTAGGTCAAAGTAATTTCCTACATTATAATAGTTAGACCCCTGACAGATAAACTATTCTGTTCTTTTGATTGCGTGTGCATTTAAATTGAAAAAACAGGTTGTATTCTGTACTTTAGGAATATTAGGAGTATAATCCTGCTGTGACTCTTAGCCAATGGCTTTTTTCGTTTTTGTGAAATGGTTAACGTGCTATATTTTATAGAACACAACATTGAATTCAAGCAGATTAATAATCCTCAGTCTAATTTAAAGGAAGACTTTTTCATCATAATCACCACTGACCAGAAGTCAAACACATTTGCTTATGCTAAGAAACAAAATGAAAAACATAACTCAAAACTCGCCTGTCATAAGAGTCAGGGAACATACGGCGAGAGACAGGGGTACACCCTGGACAGGTCACTAGTCTATCTCAGGGACAAACATAGACAAACAACCACTCACACACACATGCACTCCTATGGACAATTTAGAATCACTAATCAACCTAATGTACATGTTTTTGAACTGTGGGGGAAAACCGGCGTAAAACCCACACAATCAAAACCCGGTGAGGCGATCTTGCTAACCACTACGCCACCGCGCCGCCCACCACTGTGTTATACGAAACATCAATTAATGGATCAGATGGATCAGATTAGATTTCATCATGCAGACACTATGCCAGCATGATGAAATTTTAATAGGTTTCACGTAGTCACAGGTCACAAGGTGACTATGTGCAGCACTCAGAATGTGTGTGGTGTTAAGAGAAGGGGGCCCACAAACAGAAATAGGCATCCACCCAAAACAGGAAGTCATGTGACATGTGGTTGAGCTAAAAAGAGGAAGAACAAAGGGAGGAGTCACGCTTAATCTTTTCCCAAAACTAGATAATAGTCTTTACTTCCATTTAAGGTGAATTTAAAATGTCTGCTGGTTCTAGAAACTTCCACAGGAGACATGATTGCAAAAACACATAAAGGTGTCTGAAAAAGAGCCAACATCATTTATTTAAAATTTTTATCCATTGCATCATCGAGCCCTATGAACAAAACATTTTCACATCATTTTACTTTTCTTTGATGTTTGCTTAATATTTTGGCAAATGTGTCCCTGATTAGAGTTGTGCACAGATGTGTACATCTGTATACCAAAATTGGCAAGCCTACAGGATCTACAGAAACTCACCCCACCCTAACATACACACACAAACAACTATTGCTAAACAGCTGCTGGCCTGCATAGATGTGTGCGTCTACTAAACACAGCACTCAGGCTGTGACTTAGAAATAACACATGCAAATCAACAGCAGTCTCAAGGGAAAGCTATGCTTGTGTTTAATACAGCATGTGTGTTCTCTGTGAGAATGTGGGTGTAGATGTCATCCCGTTGAGATCTCCTCTTTCCTTCTTGCCCCACCCTTAAAACTGTGGTTAAGTGTGAGATGTACTGGCACTTCACTCACTGAATGTTCTCAATAACTTTCCATTCTTTCTGTTTTGTTTAACCATGATAAGAATAAAACTGAGAGAACTTTGCGACTACTTTAACCGACCTGGAAAAAATCAATAGAATATCAAAATAGAAATGAATTCTTATCATTTTAGTGTCACTAATAACTGGAAGTCTATCACCACCACACCCTGCTCAAGTGTTTTACATGCAGAGAGACAGACATGACTTTCTGGTGTATGTGTCGTAAATATGTTTTAATTGATGCATGTATTTCCTATTTCTAAAGGTACAATAAACTCCACAGCAATACAGTGGGAAATAAGATAAATTATATTAAGGGAGCACTAAAAGCCACGGAATAAAGCTGATTCAGCCCACACCAATACTCGGTATTAACAGAAAAGGCAACTTAGAAAAAGGGGGATTTTAGGAACCACGTGCTTACCACAGAAAGACTGGCTGTGGTGGGAGTGTTTTTAGTGGTCTAGACTTGGGTGGGTCTTATTCCCCAGTTTAACTAAACAGATGGACCACCACCAGACTATTCCACATTTTCCCGTCACACATTTCATCTGAATTCCTAAACTGAGATCTCTTCTGTATAATAATTAGTTTGGACTTGAATCTGTTAGAGACCTGGTCCGATTTAATGTTCTTGATTTTGCTGTTTTGGCCGCACTCTGGGTGAACAGGATGTAATGGTTGAACATCCATTTCCATCCACTGCATCCAGTGACTACATTATAAACGGGCTCATATCATTTTAAGAAGTTCTTCTGTATTTCTTGTGTCCTATTCTTCTGTGTTGTTTTTCATTTATCCCTTGTTTTTTCATGTGTCCACACCTTGTTTTTTCCATCTCATTATTCCTAACTCTCATGCAAGCTCTGAATCTTCTCTTAATCAAGCTTTCTGACACGCTCACTAATTCATGTATTACACAACTTGTTGTAGTTTTATGTTTAAATATCACGACATATAGCCATGTTATCCGTATGGATAGTAAATATTACAGTTCTAAATAAAATCATTCTGAATACTCTGTCAAAAAATTAATGAATTAATTAATTAATTGTAGTTGTAAAGTTGTATAGTCCATTAATTACTACCTTATTATGACAGCTCAGTTTCAAACAATCAGTCTCCCTGATTTCTCTTAGATAAAAGTTAGTAAATTAATTTGTAGATTTATTATACTCAGGTTTCCCCCCACCGTCCAAAAACATGTACGTTAGGTTGATCCCTAAACAGGGCTTGGAGCAAGTACAGTTCATTTTTCTCTAAACAAAGCTCTCAATTGCAAGTTGCTCACTTGTATAAAGAAGATACATTTAACCGCTCTGGGTAAAATGCCAGAAAAATAGATGTTAAGTAAAAATAAAGAACCATAAAACATCTTCCTATATTGTTAATAGTATATATTAATCATTTAAAAAGTGAGATTTTTATGGTATATCTAAACTATTTCTATTTCCTAGCAAGTTATGATCTTCTGTTATAGATTTCTGAATTCACTTCAGTCCTCCATTTGTATCTTACATAAAGCATTTATGGCTTGTTTGGGTGGGTGTGTAGATACATGAAGAGAATAAGAGAACATGTATTTATTGTTGCAGATTGATGAGTTATATGAGGGCTTCTGCATTCAGAGGAGGCTACAAGAAGGTGCCTGTAAAATGAAACAAGCCTTCACTGCTTCACCTTCTACAAAAGGGACACGTGAGAGCCTGACTGAGGTCAACCGCCGCTACAAAGAATACACAGAGGTCAGATCTCTAGCACACAACACAGTCATGCAACTACCTACACTAAAGCTGACACATTCCCTGTTACTCATAGTGGTACCTTTTATTGTTTTCTATAGAACATGAGCTCTTTTGAGGGAGAGATGGAAAATCTGTTGGGAGAATTCCATATCAAAATGAAAGGTAAGTAAGACTTGTGTATTTGGGTGTATATTAATAGCAGATTAGATTTATAACATTGTGTTTTAAGTATATGGGGGTATGTCATTGTAATGTTTTGTCATTCCAGTTTCCTGTAGCAGAATTTGGAGATGCTGCAGCACCAACATTTTAATTTAACTCAATATTTAAACATGAAGTGTATTTTGAAGACAGTGTAAGATATGTTTAGACATGGGAAAGTGGTAGCATAGTGGGTAGGGTGTTGGACTAATACATGAAAGACCGGGGTTCGATTCCCAGCACCACCAAGCAACCACTGAGCAAGGCCCTTGACCAATAATTGCTCAGTTGTTTGTCGCTCTCGATGAGTAAATGTAATTGTAAATGTAAATGAGTAGAACTGCAATTATCTGTAAACTTAAATGCATTAAAGCACTCTTTGGTCTAGTAATGAAATATCACTTCAGTTGTTTCATGTTTTATGTTTGCATTCTGTGAAATATAAACCAATTGCTTTGAGTATCTGATATTATTTCTTAACATAAGTCTTTTAATACATAATCCACTAATTTGTCTTATCTAATTCTACTAGTTGATTTAGGTTTGGTTAGATAGGAATGGGCTTCCTCTAGACTTCATACCAGAAAGTAATGAAGTTGACTATAAATGAAAAATGAAATGTGTTCTTCCTCAGGTTTGGCTGGCTTTGCAAGACTTTGTCCAGGAGATCAGTATGAAGTAAGTAACCATTAAAATAATACTAATAATCAGAGCCATCCCAAGAATTTAGGAGGCCCTGGTCCTGTCAGTATGACTAATGATCAACAATCAAATCTTTATTCATTCATTCATTCATCTTCTGGCCCGCTTATTCCCTAATTCGTTTCCCGGGGTTCTGCTGGAGCCTCCCAGCATCCCAGCTCGCATAGGGCGAGAGGCAGATGTACACAGTCCATCTCAGGGCCACATATAGACATACAAACATTCACTTCCATGGGAAATTTAGAACCACCAGTCGACCTAATGTACAGGTCTAATGCGCAAATTATGAGTTTTATTAGTTGTAGCGGTGTTGTTTAAATCATAAGCAATGTTTTTACCTTTCTATACATCCTGAATTTTATTACCATAATATTTAACATAAGTTTAGATTTAAGATTTTGCTGTCCATACAATTGCACTGCAGTTCTCTCCAATTACATTTTTAGCATTAAAAGCTATAATATCTATATTGGCTGTTGCTATAGCAACATTTGACAGCATAGCACAGAGGAAACCATGTTATCTCCGTGAAACTGTGTTTATTAAGATATGAAACACTATAGATGTCTGCTGTAGTTGTGCTGGATATTTTTCCTTTAGTTCCTTTGCAGTACTGATTGAGTGGGCCCATGAACTGGCCTTTGTCTTTTTATGCCCACCATCTCATTATCTTTTTGGTTGTTGTTTTTTTTTTTTCATCACTGTCCTCCCATTTCTATTGCAGATTTTCATGCGGTACGGACGGCAGCGCTGGAAGCTGAGAGGCAAGATTGAAGCAAACTCCAGACAGAGTTGGGACGGAGAGGAGATGGTTTTTATGCCTCTAATCACAGATCTCATTTCCATAAAGGTGCAGTGATCCTATGCAACTACAATCTCCAAACAATGATATTAATAATATTTATATTATAACTGTATTATGATTCAATTGATTGTAGCATTTTAATACACAGGAAAGGCTATTAATGGTTTTGGAACGTGTCTATTCATTCCCTCTAATTAAATTGCCAGGAATTTTAAATATATACTCATAAATATGCAACTCTCAAGCACCCAATTTCCTTTTGTCGTCACAACTAGCTGTCTGGCTAAAAGTAGGAAGCTTGATTACACTTATCGGTTTCAGAGATTTATTTATCATCTTACTGGTTTATTCCAGATTATTGCAAAGCTGACATTTTTGCTTATCGTAATTTGTTGTTTTTGCTACAAATAATAATAATATTTCTCTCCCATTAATCTTAGCCAAGCCAGAGGGTTAGCTACTTATCTTATGGGTGCTGTAGCTATGTGTATTTATATGCATATTTAACCACCATATGTCCTTTAACGGTTCTTTGGAAATGAAAAATGTAACTAAAACTTTGCTTACAAATGTCATGCTTAGACTGAGAATAGACTTGGCATTACTAACCACTTGTTAGATCTCGAGTGCACTTATTAAGCAAATATTAAAAAAATAAAAAATATGCTGGTGATTTTTCCTTAGGTTACTGAGCTGAAGGGACTTGCTACCCATGTCCTTGTAGGCAGTGTGATCTGTGAGACCAAGGACCTTTTCACTGCTATGCCTCAGGTAGTGGCTGTAGATGTGAATGACCTTGGCACCATCAAACTGAACCTGGAAGTCACCTGGTTGTAAGTAGCAATAGATTTACCACAAGTCTTTTAACCACAACTTTTTATTTCTCATTTGTTTTTGCATCTTGGCTTTTTTGAGGATGTGTAGAAAGTATGTAGGAAGTGGGAAGTGGTGGGTTGGTGGATAAAGTGTTGGACTGATACCAGAAGGACAGGGGTTCAATTCCTCAATTCCCACCAAGTAGCCACTATGGGCCCTTGAGCAAGGCCCTTAACCCACAATTGCTCAGTACAAAAGAGATAAAATGTAAGTCGCTCTGGATAAGAGAATCTGCCAAATGCTGTAAATGTAAATTGTGTTTGTGGGAAGTGGTGGCTTAGTGGAGAAAGTGTTGTTCCCACCTTTACCAAGCAACCACTGTGGGTCCTTAAGCAAGGCCCTCAACCCACAATTGCTCAGTTGTACAATAGTATCAAAATTGCTCTGGATATGAGCGTCTGCCAAATTCTGTAAATGTATGTAAAAAGGAGAAAATTAAATTAAACATATTTAAGTGACTTTAGTAAGTTGATTAATCAATGTTATAGTTGATGAGTCACACCATGAAGTTATGGGAAAGAGTAGTGGAAGCTAGGCTCAGGGTAGAGGTGCCCATCTGTGAGCAACAGTATGGTTTCATGCCAAGGAAGAGTACTACAGATTTAATCTTTGCTTTGAGGATGATGATGGAGAAGTATAGAGAAGGCCAGAAGGAGTTGCATTGTGTGTTTGTGGATCTGGAGAAAGCGAACGACAGGGTTCCGAGAGAGGAGTTGTGGTATTGTATGAGGAAGTCAGATGTAGCAGAGAAGTATGTGAGGGTGGTG
>JAOTRA010000022.1:2886006-2918810 GCA_026260255.1 Pseudolaguvia tuberculata
TGTGTATGTGTGTATGTGTGTATGTGTGTATGTGTGTGTGTGTGTGTGTGTGTGTGTGTGTGTGTGTGTGTGTGTGTACAGGCAGTGCGTTTCTACACACAAGCCTTATCGGATGCAAGCATATGTACACAGAAAGCTGCTTGTTTTGCCCTGAGCTGTTTGCAGGTCAGTCTAAAGAGCACACTGATTTTATTACATCCTTAAGAGATTGTGTTAAAAAGAGTGAAAATCATGTGGGGTTTTTCGTCTCAGGCTGTGGAAAGCATTGCGGTTGTTGTGGTGCTGTGTGACTCTGCTGATGAAGAGCTTCGTCAGATTGCCATACAGACTCTCCTCACTTTTGGTATGTTTGTTCTTACGGAGCTGAGGCATTACTCATCCTGTATCAGACAATTGAGATAACAAGCTAACATTTGTGAAGGATCAGATACATTCAGGAAAGTATTAAGTGGGCAAAATTAAAAAAAAAGGTTTTTTACAATATGAGTAATTTTATTTTAAAGTAATGATATATTTCACTATGTAATTATTTAATCGGGTAGTAGTTACTCCAAAACATCAACAAAACAGCTTTTATATACTGCCTGTCACTATTTAGATTTAATTAAGGAAATAGGCAAGAGATTCTCATTGGATCGTTGGGACGGCGTAGTGGTTCGCATGGCTGCTTCTCAACAAGAAGGTCCCAGGTTTGATTCCCCACCCGTGGATCTTTCTGTGCGGAGTTTGCATGTTCTACCGGTAATTGCATAGGTTTCCTCTGAGTAAAATATGCCCAGAGTCTAAATATAAATAGACTCTAAAATAAATATGGTGAGTCTACATTGCCCATAGGAGTGAATGTGTGTGTATGTGATTGGTTGTTCATCTATGTGTGACCTGCGATGAACTGGTGACCTGTTCAGGGTGTACCCCTGCCTATCAATGTATGTGCGCTGGGCTAAGCTCCAGCAAACCCCTGTTATTTAAGTTAGGAAAGAAGCAGGTAAGAAGATGAATGAATGTTTTAGTTGACTACTAAAACTGGGTTAAAAACTGTCTTATTCTTAAAAACTGGAATGATATTTATTCATTCATTCATCTTCTTACCCGCTTATTCCCTAATTCTACTGCACCTATCCCAGCACACATAGTGCAAGAGGCAAGGGGTACACCCTGGACGGGTCGCCAGTCCATCTCAGGGAAACACATAGACAAACAACCATTCACCCACACATTCACACCCATGGACAATTTAGAATCACCAATTCACTTAATCTGCATGTTTTTGGACTGTGGGAGGAAACCGTACTACCCCGAGGAAACCCACACAAACACTGGGAGAACATGCAAACTCGGCACAGAAAGATCCCGGCCTGGGATTCAAACCCAGAACCTTCTTGTTGTGAGGTGACCGGGCTATCTACTACGCCACCGCGCCGCCCTTGGAATGATATTGAAGAAGATAGACCTAAAGAAAGAAATAGTGGTTTAAAAAACTCTTAATTGATTCTGATCGATGATCACTTAGATGTTTGGTAAACCCAACCCATAAAAAACAGAGTAAGAACATTTCCACACATAATATAAAGATATCTCGATGGATTAGGAATAAACAGTTTGTCATGAGAAAAATTATTTTAGTGAGGTTAATTTAAAAAAGGCTTCTATTTCTAGAAAGTTTAAAGATTGGACTCTGGAGTATTGGAAGAAGGTCATGTGGTCTATTCCAGAGTGAAAGGTGCATCATGGTACACGCTGTCGCTCTATGTGCGAATACATTTAGTGAGATTGCTGAAGTCAAAACCGAGCACAGTCTCACATACTGCGTTGCTGTTATGCTGCATTGGCCTGTTATGGTATACATGAAATAATAACAGGTGACCATTTATTCCACAGTAACGATATATAAATGTAAAATGAATTTGTTTGCAGGTGAGGAGGGTCGATTGGCATACGAACAGTTGGACACAGTGCCAAGAGAGATGGTGCGTCTGGGGACACGGCGTGGTAATGCCGTCACCACTTCCTTCTGAAAGCACAATATGACTGCTGTGTCCAACTGGATTCACTTATCCGGGACATGGTCCCTTATCTGAGACATGACCATGCTCCCTACAAAGCCACATTTTACAGGTTCTAATACACTGATCAATTCTAGCAGGAATTATCATTTTTATAGTGATCACTTACATTCTTGACATCCTGTTCTGTCTTGACTAGCATTTAACTGTTGGTTGGTATTTATTTTTGAGGTTTCTGAATTTGCACTTGTTGGAGGCGTATATATAGGGCACATTATTGTCGTAGCACGTGGTGTGACTTACCTGAACTACCTGGGACTCGTGCTTTTCGGCTTCAGGGATTTGGAGGATTGTGTTTAATCCCACCCACATAATTTCTCAGATTGTATATGTAAAGAAATGAGTAAAAAACGTAGGCACCATCAGACAGGATTAAGCTTTGTGGAGGTTGAAAACACAAGCACATATGTTTCCCAATACCTCACATAACATTCGCTTTGCTGTGTGATAATCAGTATAATACAAAGCTTGACATGATAGATATAATAGTAACATAGTTGTCTGATCCTAGTGTCTGAAGAAGCAAACTTCTTCCGTGTTATCAGATTAAGTATTGCGGTTTTTAAGTATTGATTACTTCTCAAACTAGTATGAATGCTATGGTGAACGGCAAGAACTGATGAATGTGTGTGCGTGCATGTGTGTAATGTTGAAATGCACTTTCTTTAGTTGTGAGTAAGACGTCTTAATGGATTTACTGTGAATATGGTGTTAAGCTTCAATGAAGACTGAAAGTACAGTGCTCTGTTATCCAACTCGCTTCTGTGCCTGGTGTTACTGTACTACTGAGTCACATTTTTAACTGTGACTACTCATTTGATCACTTCTTAGTTTTGTTTATTTTATATTAAACTTTTTTTTTAACATTTATTTTTCCCCTACAACTTACACTTTATTTACTTCAGAATTTTGTTCAGCCTCTGGAACCACACACACACCATCACATTTTGATGTGTTATTACTGTAAAATCAAGTTGTTTTATTAATCACTTTTTCCATGAATGGTGTACTAATGTGCTTAAGCACTAACAAGGTTTGTTTTTATTTTTTTCATATTAGCCTGTCAGCGTCACACATTTTGTAAAGTTTCCGTATTAAATATTTTATTTGCTTTTGTGTCCAGTTTAAAGCAATATTTTTTTCTACTGTTTTGACCATCAAGGAACCAACACCACATGTATCTGCAATAGACATTTCTGTACATAAAATTCATGGAAGTTGTATTATAACACGTGATGTGCTTTATTTAAACCAAGCTTGTGTAGACCTTGATTCATAATCACTTAACCTGAGATTGTGTATTTTTTTTTTCCTTAACTGGATTTAATTATACATTTTAGTTAGCAGGTTAAAACATTCTGCATTCTGGCTCAATTCTTTTGTATAAAATCTCAATTTCCTTTTGTGTTTCTAATAGCCCTGCTTGTTGCAATAAAGTTTATTTTTGGATAATGTTATTTACTGAAAGCTCAAATAAGTTATCGTGCAATTAAAAAAAAAGTTTTAGAGCAATGCCTCAAATCCAGAAGAACTTGGCACTGTCTACACAAACTACCTGTACAAATGCAATATTCTACATAAATTGTGCCAGAGCCCCCCCCCCAACTTATGAACTAGACATTTCACTTGTTAATGATAAAATACTTAATTTTTACTAAAGTTAATATTTAACTTGTGGCCCTGTAATGGACTGGCAAACCTTCCATGGTGTACCCCTGCCTCTTGCCCTATGCATGCTGGAATAGGCTCCAATGGCCCTCCCTAATCCCAAATTGGGGAATAAGCAGGTATGATCCTGTTAAGTGCAATTTCATCAGGAAAATAAGTATATCTTATAGTAACTTAAGTGTAAAGTACTGCTTTCTGGGTAAGATTTTATCACAGCCGTGTGGTATTGTACAGCTTATGTTTCCAAACTAGAAAAGCCAGGTTCAATACTGTATGACATTTTATCAGTTAACTTAATTCATGGTGAAAAATGGTAAAGTGTTTTAGAAATAACTGCTCATGAAAATACTAAAACTCATGAGTCTTCCTGCACAGGTTCAACATGCAACAAAAACTATTACAAAAATATGGCTGTTTATTCCCATACATGTCAAAGTATACACATATGTACAGACTTTTCACCACCAGCAAGTATTAAAACCTTTACAATGGAGTTAATTTAAAAGTAAAAAAAATAAGAATTGCACATCACTTAAAAAAGAAAGTAATGAAAAAGTTCCAAACAGTAACTTGTATTACAGTTCCAAGTTGAGGAGCTACTCTGACACAGTGGCTGTACCATCCGTTTCAGACCCAACCACGGCTGCGTTTGGTTCTTCATCGTTCAGATGTTTTGCAGAGTCTTCAGGTTTAGGGTTATCTCGCTCATCATCTGCATCAAAGGCAATTTCACACACTTCTTCCAAGCTGTCCGGACTTTTCCCAGTTAAACGCTGTCATTAAAGGAATAATTAGTGTTTTGCATCAAATTATAGCTAGAACCTCAAACCATTGAAGACTTTACCTCAATCATGTCAGCCATCTGTTGCACATGCTGTGCTAGCTCCTGTAGTTCATCATTTTCACTTTTCAGCTTAGCAATCTGCTCATCTTTGGCCTCTATTTCTTTGTGAAGCTGTTAAAAGAATATATAAATTAGTTTATTAGGTCGATGAACACCTGAAATACCAGCAAAAAACTAGCCAGAAGTCTTACACTTCATCTTACCAAGTTATTCCTTAATTCAGGATCAGTTTTGCTAGAGCCTATCCTAGCACAAATAGGGTGAGGCAGGGGTATACCCTTGACAGGTGGCCAGTTCATTGCAGGGCCCATATATAGCCAACCACTCGCACACATTCACACCCATTAGCAAGTTAGAATCACCAATCAACCTAATGTACACATTTTTGTACCCAGAGGAAACCCATGTAAGCAAGAGAACATGCACAAAGATCCTCGGCCCAGGAATCTAACCAAGAGCTTGAGAGGTGACTGTGCTATGCCACCCATTATACATACAAAGAATTTAATTAGTACAAGTGTGTAGAAATCTGATGGTTTAACCACCTTCTCATTTTCCTGAAGCACATTAAAAAGAGCCTTCCGCCGCTCTTCTGCCAACTCTTTCCAATAAGAAGAGGTAGGGGTTTCTGTGGCACAAGATAAAATCCATTAGATCACGTAACTATATAGCCAACTTATGATTGACTTGTACAAGTAAACAAATTCATATACAACAATTACCTTTGACCATCAATTCATAAGCCTCCTTCGAAATTCCTTCAGTTTGGTTTTCATTTTCACAGTTTGCAGACTTGACTGCCACTTCAGCTTTAACCCTTTTTGTACCCTTCACCTGGTCTGCATCCCACAGCTTCCTCTTAGAGTGTCCAGACTAGAGTTATAATTGTTAAATAAATAAATAAATAAATAAATAAAAGCATACTTTTAACATAGCATGTTACACTGCAGAATACCTTAACTCCTTTCCCAAGAGGCTTATTGACAGCAGATGGTTGAAGAACTTTAAGCGTTTTCCTCCTGAAGGATGTCCCTGATGTTTGCTCTGTAAAATAATTCTGCAACACATGATAAATGGTCAGAGTCACCACATTTTAATTTTAGGTGGTTAACAAATAGTCCAACTAAAAAAAATCTCCCTGAACAGAACTTTCCCACGACCTTTTTGTCTCAACTTACACTTGTCAATTTGAGACATAAGCCAGAACGGTAGCTAAGCAGCACTGCGTTTGCATACCTAGATAGCGTGGGAAAGGGGCAGGACAGTCAACCACATGAGGCAAAACACCTCAAATTCCCACAGTCAATTGTACCTATATTACCTGAATGCATGAACCTTGACAAATAATTACTGTGGGAACTTGCCTTAAAAAAACCTCATTATTGCTGACTAGGAGTTAGAGGTTAGTTAATTTTACTCCCAGACAGTGGCAGAAGCAGCCACAGAAAACACTTAAACCATCAGCACAATGAAGAGTGTTCCACCATGCGCAATGAATAATTAAACAAGTAAGAACAGGGTTCACTTAATACAAACTTAAATTACACAATGTAACGAGAGGCACAGTCCATTTTAACACATTAACTCGTGTCCAACAAGTTAAACATAAAAAGCTTTGAATTAAAGCTCTTAGAGTTCTGCGATGGACTGGCGACCTGCCCAGGGTGTACCTTATGTGAGCTGGGATAGGTACCAGCAGACCCCCATGACCCTGAATTACGGAATAAGCAGGTAAAATGGTGAACGAATTAATTACAGTTAAGATTATTTCAATTGGTTTACAGTATTTCATTACCTTGTAGTTACACATGCATGATGACTAATCTGACCTATTAACAGGTTAGTCTGGCAATAAAGTTATACTAACTAGATGCAAAGTGCAAATATTTAGCTCACTTTTCATAAGTAAATACTGACACTAGGCATCTTTGAACAAAAAAATAAATAAATAAATAAATAAATAAAAGTACAGCTTTTCACAAAATACAGAAGGGCATCATATTAAACTAACAATTAAGAATACCTTCAGTATTTCACTGGGATTCTCCACATCCGTCACTTTTCTGACAGAACTCATTGCTTTGGTATCTACAGAGGAAAAGAATCCGTTAAAAGAAGAAAAACAAACTACTTTACTGTAGTTTAATTAACATCATCCTGAAACAACGAGGTTACAGGGCCCTGGGAATCTTTCGATTAGATTAACAGCTAAGAGTTGAATTAAGTGAACGAGATTGGATTAACCTAAAGATTAAATATAAACAAGGTTACAACGAACAAATCCCAACATTTAATCCTGACAGTATAATAAAGGTAACATGCTGTAAAACCCTTGCATACTATTAGAAGATACAAATACATCGAAAATAATGGCAAAGCAACTAATTTACATACAATAAATAGTGGGGGGGGGGGGGGAAATGGAGCCGCTAGCAAGTTAGCAACAAACAGGCGCCAAATTCTAGCAAAATACACAAACAAAACGAAACCATTTAAGAAATAAGGATTTACACTTTAATTCAGCTCTTAATTGGTGGAAAGGGTTATTTAATTAATTAAATATAATCACTAAAAAGTAAAATAAACTCACTTATAAACAAAGCTATTTCACGGATAACGTTGCAAGTATGAGTCTTAGGCGAGTATAAATAGCTATAGAAAGATTAAAATCAATAGTGTTCCACAAACAATTAACAAGAAAGTGTTTTAATTTACTGTTGAATAAAAATTAAAGAAACTAATAAGTATAAATTACCTGAAGAAAAAGAAGTGCGACTTCACAATATCTCACTGCGTTCTGGAAATAAAACAAGGATTGGCGCGCGCCACAAGCTTAAGTAGCAACCCGGAATTTGAACACGTGACTCTGGGCCGGGCAAAAGAAGCCTTACTTGTGATTCATCAACTCATTTAGTTCGATACATTGAACTAACGAATCGGTTACTTATTCATTTATTCATTCATTCATCTTCTTAACCGCTTATCCCCTAATTCGGAGTCACGGGGGTCTGCTGAATGCTTATCTCAGCGCACATAGGACGAGAGGCGGGAGTACACCCCGGACATGTCGCGGAAGTGAGATGAGCTATTAAGAGAATGAAGAGTGGAAAGGCAGTTGGACCAGATGACATTCCAGCAGAAGCCTAGAGATGTTTAGGAGAGATGGCAGTGGAGTTTCTGACTAAATTGTTTAACAGGATTTTGGAAGGTGATAGGATGCCTGAGGAATGGAGAAAGAGTGTTCTGGTACCAGTTGTTAAGAATATGGTAGATGTGCAGTAACTACCCGAAAATAAAGTTGATTAGTCACACCATGAAGTTATGGGAAAGGGTAGTGGAAGCGAGGCTGAAGGAAGAGGTGGCCATCTGTGAGTAACAGTATGGTTACATGCCAAGAAAGAGTACTACAGATACCATCTTTGCTTTGGGGATGTTGATGGAGACGTATAGAAAAGGCCAGAAGGAGTTAAGTTGTGTGTTTGTAGATCTGGATAAAGCTTACGACAGGGTTCTAAGAGAGGAGTTGTGGTATTGTATGTATTGGAAGTGGTATTGGAAGTCAGGCGTTGCGGAGAATTATGTGAGGGTGCTGCAAGACATGTATGAGGACAGTGTGACAGCAATGAGATGTTACAGTTACAGTTAGGCATTTAGCAGACGCTCTTGTCTAGAGCAACATGCAAACAGTTGTGCGTTAGGAATGTCAGACTGGTTCAAGGTGAGGATCGGCTCTAAGCCCTTTCTTGTTTGCAATGATGATGGACAGGTTGATAGATGAGGACAGACAGGAGTCTCCATGGACGATGATGTTTGTAGATGATATTGTGATTTGTGGTTGAGAAGAATCTGAAGAGGTGTAGGAACTCGCTAAAGAGAATGGGAATGAAAGTACGAGTAAGAAAGAGTACATGTGTATGAATGAGAGGGAAGGCAATGGAGTGGTGAGGATGCAGGGAGAAGAGGTAGTGATGGTGGGAGAATTTAAGTACTTGGGGTCAACAGTGCAAAGTAATGGAGAGTGTGTTAGAGAAGTGAAGAAAAGAGTTCAGGCAGGGTGGAGCGGGTGGAGAAGAGTGTCAGAAGTGATTTGAGATCAGCAAGTCTCTGCAAGAATGAAAGGTAAAGGACTTATAGGACTGTAGTGAGACCTGCAATGTTGTACGGTTTAGAGGCAGGGGCATTCTCAAAAGGACAGCAGGCGGAGCTGGAGGTGGCCGGGAAGGACAGGATTAAAAATTAGTTGATTAGAGCGACGGCGCATGTAGGATGTTTTGGAGACAAGGCAAGGGAGACTAGGTTGAGATGGTTTGGACATGTGCAGAGGAGGGACATGCAAGTGGTAAGAAGTGGTAGCCTAGTGGTTAAGGTGTTGGACTAATACCAGAAAGACGGGGTTTGCTTCCCAAGCAAACACTGTGAGGCCCTTAACACTTAACCCACAATTGCTCAATTGTAAAAAACAAAAAAATAAGAGACCAATGATGTAAGTTGGCAGTGTAAGTTGCTCTGGATAAGAGTGTCTGCCAAATGCCAAACTGTAACTGTAACATGCAGTATATTGGTAGAAGATTGCTGAGGATGGAGGAGGTTTATGGATGTGGTGAGGAAAGACATGCAGGTAGTTGGAGTGAAAGAAGCAGATGTAGAGGACAGGGTAGTGTGAAGAAGAGTGATCCGCTGTGGCGACCTCTAATGGGAGCAGCCGAAAGGAGAAGAAGAAGAAGAAGAAGAATGCTAAGGATGGATGTGCCGAGTAGGAGGAAAAGAGGAAGACCAAGGAGGAGGTTTATGAATGTGTTAATGAAAGACATGCAGGTAGTTGGGGTGAAAGAGGCATATCTAGAGGAAAGGGTAGTGTGGAGAAGAGCGATCCACTGTGGCGACTCTAAAGAGAGCAGCCGAAAGGAGAAGAAAAAGAATGCACTTTCACTCCTTACTATATTTACATAGTATATATTTGTTCTCTACATCATATATATTTTTCATCCATATCATTACATTCAAAACATTTCATTCTTTATTTATTTTTTTATTCTTATTCGTATTTCATGTCGACATGCCTAACTAACAAGAAATTAAATTCGGTTCTATACACACATAATACATAGACATAATTTTTCAACATACAGATATTAACTGTCATTATTTTAATTTTATTTCTGATGATAAATTGGCTGAAATAGAAACAAAGGATGGATTAAGTTATCTCTTTTATCATTTATCTTTGATCAATTTTACATAATTTGTGATTGAAAGCATTACAATTTTTGTTTTAAGAGGAGTATTTTATTTTACTTCTGATTATATATTTCAAAATAAAATACCTCCTTCACATAATCTGACGTTTTTGTCAAATAACTTGTGTGATAGAAACATTAATTATAAGGAATAAGTTTGTGTCAAGTTTCCTTCCCCATGCTTATCATAGTTGCAAAATATTCTTTTGCCTAGACCTGCACAACAGATAACATCTATCCAAAGACATGCACAACAGATACATCGCTTTATATCAGACAATTTAATACTAAACTTTTTATTATTCTTCTAAACATAAATTCTGACAATGTGTTGCCCTTTTGGAGTTTATTTCGGAACAATAAAAAAATTGGAACAGTTGTTTAGCTCATATATTTATACGACATGTACACCACGTGACATTTTCGGGAGGTTGCCTTTCCAATAAGAAATACTTATATGACGCAGAATAAATAGAAAAGTTATCTTATACGAATGACATGACACGATTAACCTTATTGGGTTGTGAAAATGTTATTTAACACTATGAGTATATTTATTTGGTATTTGTACGGAAAGTATTTTTCTAAGTGTAACGTTTAATGTTTGTTTAAATACATATTGCGCTATAGACTGGGTGGGTTATTTTCTGAATGTCTGGCAACCCTTTAACACCAGACATGCTTGACGTTCCCAGTCAGCCATTTTAAGTTGTTTGTTCCGTGTGTTGGGGGGGTTGTTGTTCTTCAGACAGATAGGGATCCAGACTGTGGTCTCGTAGAACCGCTCGAAAGACATTTTACTCAACTATTTTATAATTATGGGTCCACCGCGAAGTAAATCTAGTCGTCTATTATCCGGAAGAAGGGAAAACCTAAATTGGTTTGTCAGCTTATCTTGACATGGCACGGGAGGTTTGGTCTGTTGGGTTTGACGATTGAGGAAAAGCTTGAAAACAACGCCGCGGATAGAAACAACTAACACAGCACGAGGGTTTTGTCTGTTATTTGAAAACAGGATAATAATAAGTTGTAGTTTCAATGGTTATTTCAGTGGTTTTACACTATGTCACGATAGTTGGCCGTTAGAAGAAGCGCGCTAGCTGAGGTAGCAAAGCTACGCACTTCCGACTGCTGCTAGCATAACTAGCTAGTTAAGAAGAAATCCCGGTAGAAAATGTAACCGTTGGCTCGTCAACACGCGTTAGCTAGCAAGCTATCATAGAGGAAGTGCTGTTGTCCTGACATGTAGTTGACGGTTCAGTGAACTTTGCTGTGGTTGGCGTGGTATACGCAAAGCTTTGCTGCTTAGGTTTTGTTAGCAAGCGGCTACACGAAAGCCCAAGGATGGTGAACTACAACAGCGGGGCTACAACAACACTTGGCTTAGATTTATGGCCATAAAGCCCAACATGGCGATTAGTCTGTTTCTTGTTCTTTCACCTGGTGCCAACTCCAGGCAAATCCGTTATTCTGCCATGGTCGGCTTTTCTCCCTTTACATTCAGCTGTGCGTTACTGAGAGTTTAATGCATCAATAGCAAAATGAGTATAAATGACGTGTGTGAAAGGGAATCCAACATCCACAATAGATTTTTCTGTTAAAACAAAATAAAGTTGTGCGACATTAGGGTTTAAAAGCCTTTATCCACCTGCAAAACTATACAGAGTTACTGGCATGGATTTTGGGTTTTAGTTTTATCAGCCTTAAAATGCTGATTTAATATTTGGTGAGAGAAACATTTGGGGTTTTTTTTTATTGTAAACATGGTGTGATACTGAAATTGTTGAGCCATAGGTGCGTTATATCTAGTCACAAACTCAAAATGACTTGATTTAAACATTTAATTTTTTCTTCTTAATTAGTTTTGGTGGATCTTAGTCTGTGCGGGATCTGTTTCAATACTAATTTTGAACAGGATAGTTTGTGTGCTAAAAACCTTGAAAGCAGAAAAAGCATTTTAAAAAGGTAAATAGTTAATAATAAACCATGGGCGACCCAAACTCTCGCCGAAATCAAACCCGAAACCGACTCCGTGCTCAGCTACGGAAGAAGAGAGAATCCTTGGCTGACCAGTTTGACTTCAAAATCTACATTGCGTTTGTGTTTAAAGACAAGGTGCTTTATTATATTTATTGACACTAATTTCTTCATTCTTTGGTACCTTGGTGTTATTTTGAAGTTGGTTGTTATCTAATGTTATCAAATATTTGTTGGATCCTGCATACAGTCAATGTTTTGACTGGATTTTACTGAATGTCAATATATTTTAGTAAAAGTTATTTTAATTAGAAGTGCACACTAACCATATCTTTTCATTTTTACTAGAAAAAGAAGTCTGCACTTTTCGAGGTAGCTGAGGTGGTACCTGTCATGACCAACAACTATGAAGAAAATATCCTCAAAGGAGTGAAAGATTCAGGCTACTCTTTAGAAAGTTCTTTAGAGCTTCTTCAAAAAGACGTTGTGCAGTTGCATGCTCCTCGCTACCAGTCTATGCGTAGGGTAAGGAATATTATGCTGAGGGCTGTTTAGAATATATAACAATGAAGGTTTAAGTCTGATCCTTTTCAAAAACTGCTGACATACTTAAACGTGACTTGACCATTGTTTTTCTCAGTTGCACTGTGTTGGCATAAAGCTTTTGATTATTTTGATAATATAGCACTAGAATATGGTTTGGATTTTCTCCTTGATTAAGTGATTTAAGTGTTTTGAAGTAATATCGATGTGGAAAATTAATGAAAACGTGCAATTCTGTGATCTCTTTTTACAGGACGTAATTGGTTGCACACAGGAGATGGACTTCATTCTTTGGCCCCGCAATGATATTGAGAAAATAGTGTGTCTTCTGTTCTCCAGATGGAAGGGAGCAGATGATGAACCCTTCAGGCCTGTTCAGGTAATTATTTACTTATGTATGTGATGTACCGTGGATTTTAGCATGTTAAAAAGTATAGTAGACTTTATATTCAATTTTCTTTGTATACAAAGGCCAAGTTTGAATTTCACCATGGGGACTATGAGAAGCAGTTTTTACATGCTCTTGGTCGTAAGGAAAAGGCTGGGATGGTGATGAACAACCCAAATCAGTCTGTGTTTCTTTTTTTGGACAGACAGCACTTGCAGGTTAGTTATTCTTGAGAATTGATATAAGTAAATCTGATATAAGGAGAATTGATATAAGAAAGTTAAACCTTTCCTCATTTCCGCCGGTTGTGCTTTTTGTTTTTTTTTTTTTTTTTTTGCAGACTCCAAAAACAAAGGCTACAGTTTTCAAGTTGTGCAGCCTCTGCCTCTACCTGCCACAGGATCAGCTGACCTGTTGGGGGGTTGGAGACATTGAAGACCACCTCCGTCCATACATGCCAGATTAGCAGAGACATAGAAGTTTCCTGTACAAAGGCCAGCGAAGCAAGTTGACCTCATAGCCATCTCAGTTGAATAGAATTGAACTCTGCGTGGAACTCTTTTTGTTAACTGCTCATTTTCATTCTGAAGTTTATTTTGGTTTATTCTTTTATCCCACCTATCAGACAGTTTTGGTTTGGTTCAGTCATTTTTTTTTTTCCTACCCTTAACCTGTCTGCCTTTTATTTGAACTCGCAAAAACATCATTTGAGTGGTTGTTCTCTTGGAGCAGCACTATCAACACCACCAATCACAGAAGGAACTCTCTTTAGTGGGGGATATATCAAAAGCAAACCAGTTTCAGTGGTGTCTTATATATGGGCCTCTTTATATTGGACTGGTTCTGATATCAGTTTCATGAGTGGATAGTTGACTGTGTTAATTTTAAAAGGGAAGAGTTAAGATTAATAAAGACAATCAAGATCAGCAGCCTTCATAGTCCTAGTGAAAAGGCCGTTTCTTTTTAGTTTATGAATAATACTTGGTGAAAGTTGGTTTGGCTTGACATTCTCTGCAAATAAGTTTCACTGGACATTTTGTTTTGAACGTTGGTTCATACATCTTAAGCTCTTTAATAATTTCTGTTGTAATTTCTGGAGGAGTAATACCTGGTGGTGGTTTAGACGTGAATATGGACATTAGTAAAGGGACTGTCAGGTGAATTCTAATAGGCTTTTCTTGTGTGGGATTTCTGAACCCCAATGAGTAGTTCATGCACTATTCATTCATGCTACTGCGACCTGGTTTTGTTTTTGTTGGTGGATATAGAGTGGGCAACTAATGCTTAAATCCGTGTATCTAACAAAAGGAAATATTGTGACAAAGTTCAGTGCAACATTACTTTTTGTTTGCTTTTTCTCCCTCTTTCCACACCACCTTTATGAGTACTAATGATCATAAACTAGCTTTGTTGCATAATAAAGCATAAAATCTACCAGTTTCTGCCTGTTGCAATTCTCTTGGAATAATAACAATAGACCAGTGTTAGTTTTTTTTAATTCAGCCTGTACTGCTTTAATGCCACTCTGCTGAGGAAATCGCGATACAGTGAAAGCTTTGGAAAATTTTCTGAAGTTTTATTGCATTTATGTACAAAAGAATTCAGGCTTTAGGCTAAACCTTAACTGCCAAGGTGCTTCGTGTGTCGACCTTGAGCAATCAGTTTCCCATTAGCTTTGTTTGTTAAATCTACTGTAGCAAAAGCCAAAGTTCGTCCTTGCTTTAGAACCTGTGCAGTTATTAAGATGTCTTCTCCAACCTTGGCTGCATTCATATACCTGTCAAAACCAAAGAGAAACAATTAGCTGATGAATTCAACTGGTTCATCGCTGAAAACAACATGGACCAAGATCATCAGACCCCAAAATGATATTACATGTATTTGTAAATATCCTCTTGGCAAAACAACCAGAAATAAGTACAAATAGGATATAAAATTAAACATCAAACTTTTGAAAAGAATAACAATTCAAGACAAAGTGGCAATTACGTGATGTTCATATCAACGCTGACTCCAGGTGCTCCTCTCTCCGTGTACAGAAGGGCAGTGGTAGAAATCACATCGACCAGTGTGGCAGTCAGACCTCCGTGTAATGTCCCTCCACGGTTAGTGTGTTCCTCTTCCACTTTCATTTCACACACCACTTTACCTGGACTGGCTGAAACCAACTTCACCTATTTACATAATCAGCACATGCACATAAACTCACTGTATCAGAACCAGTAAATAAAGAGAACAATATCAAACATATAAATCAATTTAAAAAAAACATCACACCAAGTATACACTGGTGGAAAGAAATGATAAACATATCTTTATTATATATTTTTTATTCTATAAATTATAAAAGGTATACATACAGGTTAAATGGTAAATATACTGTTAATTCTTGTTTATTTAGTAATATTTCTATTATTTATTTAATTTAAGACAAGAGTAAACTGAAATACTTTATCAGTCAATAATAAAACTATTATACAATCTCTAACTCTACTAGTATTTAAACATAAAATATATTCATTCATTCATCTTACCCGCTTATTCCCTAATTTGGGGTCACGGGGGTTTGGGGCCTATCCCAGCGCACATAAGGTTAGAAGCAGGGGTACACCCTAAACAGATGGCCAGTCCATCTCAGAGCCACACATAGACAAACAAGCACTCACACACACATTTACCCCTATGGGCAATTTAGAACCATTAAATCAACCTAAAGTACATGTTTTTGAACTGTAGGAGGAAACGGGAGCGGAGAGAACATGAAAACTCCGCACAGAAAGATCCCCGGCCCAGGAATCGGATCCAGGACCTTCTTAAAATATAGTTTTATTTTATTATTAAATAAGAATGTACATTCTGTTTAAAGTAAATCACTCAATTAAAAACTACGTGGCCCTGAGATGGACTGGCGACCAGTCCAGGGTGTACCCCGGCCTCTCGCCCTATGTGCTGGGATAGGCGCCAGCAGACCCCGTGACCCCGGATTAGGGAATAATCGGGTAAGAAGATTAATGAATGAATGAAAACTGTACTCAATGTTACATTTGAGTAAGTGGGCTGTTGACTCTTATATTAAATAATTTTTTTTAAATATACAATAATAATAATAATAATAATAATAATAATAATAATAATAATAACAATGTGGTTGAAAATTAATATTCAGCCTCAAGGTTACTACCTAAGAAGAGAGGAAAAACTCTTTACCTTACTTAAAACACGGTCAAACCCAGGAGAGTCCAGCATGACCCGCATCACCTGCCGCAATGAATTTAATGACAATGAAACCATCTTTAACCTTTATTTAATCTCAAACAATCCCAACAGCAGAGATTAAAGAATGCCTAATAATAACAGAAGGAACGTCAAACTTCTATATCATTTATCAAAATAAATGTCTGCATGGATTTGTTATTTTAGATATACAATTAAAATTTTTTTTAAAGATGATGAATAAGATAAATTTGAAAAAGATGTTAGTATTATTTTAGCTTTCTAAACGAATTAAACTAATCACATTTGCAAAAGTGGCAGCTGCTATTATGAAGTACGTTAATAAAACGAGACTCATTTCCGTTCCGTCAATATAATTGACACGAGTAGAAATATACAACGCTGCAGTATAGGGCCGGGTTGATGCGATATTAAAGAATAATAATCATTTATTAATGAAGTGATTAGTATCTTCTTGACCTTCAGAATTTTAATGTTCTCCCCGCGCTTCCGTGGGTTTCCCCGGTTTCCTCTCACAGTCCAAAAACATGTACATCAGGTTGGTTAGTAATTCTTAATTGCCTATGTAATTGTGGGTGTGTGTGGTTGTCTGTCTATATGTGGTCCTTTGGTGGACTGGTGACCTGGCCTGGTTGTCCCTCTGCCTTTTGCCCTGTGTGCTGAGATAGGCTCCAGCAGACCCCAGTGACTAATAAGAAAAATGGAATAAGCCTGTTAGAAGATGAATGAATGAATAATCATTTATTAAATTTGTCACTGGTAATAAGCCGAACAATGATAAAAATGACAGTTTGATTTAGTTTCCCCTCTACGACGAAATAGTATATCCTAAACATTATTAGTCCAATATTATGGCATCAAAAGTTTGTGGACACTTTGTAGCCTCACTCAGAAAAGTGATTATATTCTTTGATATGCTTTATTAATAAATATTATGATTTATTATCAGTGTTACTATCCATGGTGTCTTTCATAAACACATTTTCTGGTTACGAGTTATTTTTCATGTCTTATCTTCATATATATAAATATATATATGTTATAGAGCATAAAATAAAAACATATAACAAACTCACACATTTACAATTATGTATATGTACTATTATTAGCATCTGGCCAATGCATCAGAACTTCTAACTATATCAACTGCAATATGTGAGATTTCTAAATCTACAGTGTTAACCCAATTGCTATCATATTTCCACTGGATCAGACATTATATATTTATATAAATATACATAAATAACTATTACTTCAGCCTGTTACAGCAGAAAGTGATGTAATCTTTTATTTTAAAATCTTTTATCTTTTGCAGCAACTGTGCAGATACAGCTGTGTATTGATGCATAGCAGAACTGATTCCACATTCACATAAATAAAACATAATGCTGTAATCTGTTATGCTAACATTTATAGCTTTCTGTATAATTTAGATATTTTAAAAAGTGATAGAGAAAAAGTCATAATTAAAAAATAAAAAGCATTCATAAGAAATCCTACATGGAGATTATGTTCACACAGACAGCAAACTTAAAGCGTAAACGTTGTTTTTTAAATAAGAATATAGAGCAAATGTAAAACACAACACTTAGTTATGTATTTAACATTAATGTGTTAATTTACTTTTATAGTGCAAAACATTAATGATTTTGGCCAAATATTTGCAGATACCTTTACCAGCACACCGATAAGTGAGTTTTCTCAAAACCAGTGCCACTAGAGCTAGAAGTGCAAGGCCCAGACACTGTTGCAACATGCCAATATCCCTGCGCACAAAAGCCCTGAGTTTCATGAAAACACAGTGTGTTATGGCTTGTGTGGAGGAACTCTAATGCTGTGCACAGAGCCCTGTGGAAAAACTCTTTTGGGGTAAACTGCACTCCAGACCGCCTTACGTAACATTAGTGAATAAACTCACTTTTAGGCCCCAAAGAGATGCTTTGAAAATTCTTTGAAAGGTTTTTAGAACTCTAAATGGGCACCACATTAAAGTATTAAGGCAACTTCTCAAACTGGTTAAAATGTAACTAAGATTTAAAGTACAATAAAATAGGTTTTAAAAAATTCTGTACATAAGGCCTATTTCCTCCACTATAAGTTTGCCACATTTTATGGGCACTGATTTAAATATTTATTAATTTCCATTAGTATTCTTTAAACCGGTTATTAAAACTTGTTTGAGGTTTTTTTGCACATAATGTAGGTAATTTAGTCTGTCAGGATAAATGGATCCAGGTCCAGTTCTGGAACAGAGAATGGCAAATCTAAAATGACATCATCCAAGGACACAGACGAAGCTGTAAAAAAAAAAAAGAACATTAATTTATCTTCTTAATTTAATTACTGATTACTTTAATTACTAATTAATTTAATTTAATCAAATGAAGCTTGAAGGATTGAAAAGAAAAATGATTCCTGACTTGCACAACCGATGCTGGGAAAACTACATGACACATCATTGCTGTAATTCTGCGTTGGCGAGTTCCTGACGTGCTCAACATCACACAGATGTTTCCCCCTTACATCCTGATAGTTGCAGTCAGAATTTCTGGTGACCTTATGGAGTTGGCCAAGCTGTGCAGCAGATGAGAAGAATGAGGATTAACACAAACAATTCAGCAAAGTTTTCAGCATTTTGTTTGGGTTTACCTTCTGTGAGAGAGCTTCTGTCTGACTCAGTGTCAGCTGAAGGCCAACATAGGATATCTATAAAATAAAAAGAGGATTAAAGGATTAATACAACATTTATTTGACAAAATTTATTTGTTTTGCAAAAGTAGCCATAGGAGGAACTCTTCATTACTCTCCAAAGAGTGTAAATATTCAGTATGTAAGCAAATGAAGGTTAGTGTATATACATACACACACACACACACACACACATATATATATATATATATGAATGAGAGAGAGAGAGAGAGAGAGAGAGAGTTTACGTTTCTTATTCAAGTATAGAGAAGAACTGAATATGAATACACACGTTCACGATAGATAGAAGATAGATATCTTATATATAAATATATATATATATATACACATCCATACATACACACACAGTTCTTCTCTATACCTGAATAAGAAACATAAACATGTAAAGTCTATTTAAATGTCCTCATTAAACTAACACAAAAAATTTAAAACTTGTAATTAGTGACTAAGCTTATTAAAATAAAAAAGTACAACACTCACATTATGAAGGCTGAATTCATTATCATGTGAAGTGGTTAAAGAATAGACTGGTTTAGAGCTCTGAGCACACTCTTGATTGGTTTCCTTCTTAGACTGTACTTTAGGACGTTTCTTTATATTCATGTAGGATTTTTCTGCATTGGAGCAATTTTGTTGCAAGTTAAATTGATTTTTCCATGATGTGTATTCATCCTGAGCTTCCAGGACACTGGGATAGTGAAACGGTTGCTGGATCTGAAGCATTTCGTCGTTGTTTTGGTATTGCAGCTGGTTTTGAGTTTGGTTTAGGTCTTGTAGTTGGGGGTTCCAGCAGTGGTCGAGTTGCTGTTGGTGCTGTGGAGGAAACAGTTGTGCTTGATGATGTAAGTATTGCTGAGTCTGGCTACTGCTTATTGGCTGCTGCTGAGACTGGTAATTACTTTCAGTCCGTTGGTACTGCTGTGGTGCATACAGTGTTTGTTTGTCCAGCTGTTGCTGAGGTGTGTACTGATATAGGCTCAGCAGGCAGTCCTGTGTTTGGCACTGTGGACTCTGTTGCTGCATATAATTCGTTTGTGGTTTACACAGAGAGCTTATCATCTTTGAGCCCTGTTGTTGGTACCATCTTGTATTTTGTCTGCACTGATCCCATCCCTCTGACTGATGGTGCTGCCAAGATTTAGAAGAATTGTGTACCTTTGTATGCCATGTCGGAGGAAACTGACTGTAAGGATATGGTGGTGGTTTGACCTCTTGTTGTAATTTTGTGCTGTTTAATGCAACTCCCTATGAGAATATTCAAACCAGAGATGGTTAATTTTTGTAACAGTTTACAAAAAAGAAAATTATTTGGACTTGCATATATGAAATGTACATTTTGTAACGTTAAAGAACCCCCCCCTCCCAATTTATTACAAATACCAATTGTGATCAATAGTTTAATTAACTTCCTTAACTATTAACCTCCTTATTATTGATTTACATTTACAGCATTCATTTGACCTTCTCTAGATCTTCCACTTATTGTTTTTATACAACAAAGCAATTGGAGGTATAGTATGGGCCTTGCTCAGTGGCCCAGCAGTGCCAGTTTGGTTACGGTGATAATCAAACCCCAATATTCCAATTAGCAGTCCAACACCTTAACCACTGCGCTACCACTTCCCCATATACAGGCCAACGCATACATTACTCACTTGGGGAATAGACGAGAGTGTGGGAGACAGAGCTGATTGCTGCCAGAGGGATTCTTCACCACTAGGGGCGATTAATGGGCTGTGTTGACTTCTTCCCGCTGAAGAAGTTGTTCTTGTCACTGTTACCTGCCCGGTAGTGCGTGGCGAGCAGGAGAGAGAGGATGAAGAGCAAGAGCGAGAGGCACCGATCCCACTACTGTAACTGCTAGCTGATTGGAAAGACCGATTACTCAGAGATGAGCTGCTGAAGGAAGACCGCAGGGACTGGCTACTAAAGGAGGACTTTAGGGATGAGCTGCTTAAGGATGCACACAAGGATGTGGAGCTTAGAGAATCATGCAGCGAGGGGTTGCTGAGTGTCGCCTGGAGATTAGGGTTGCTCAGAGACGGCTGCAGCAAAGAATTATTGCTGATCACTTGGAGAGATGATGCCAAACCTGAGAAAAACAGAAACATTTAAATTATTTGTTTCCTATTTTTACACATGAGCAACTAGGAGTTGAGGATCTTGCTCAGAGGCCCAAAGAAGTGGGTTAGTGATACTGGGAAACGAACCCCGGTATTTTTGATATAGTCCACTAACCACTTTGGTGGTATTTACACACTAATTTTTTAAGTATTACATCATTGAAACATCAGGCAGAATCATAAATTTTACACTTGACAAATTCATATATTCGAATTCAAGATATATTGTTATCTTACTAGGCAGGGGAAAATCACTATCAGTAGGGATTTCCTGTGTATCACTGGTGGATAGAAGGTGTATACCAGTGGAGCTTAGATTGGCGTTGATCGGTGGTTGGGGTTTTGAACACTCAGGAGCTGCAGAGGGCAGACACAGACTGGAGAGGTCTGGCAGAGAGCCGCTGATGCTTAAAGCAGACAAAGCAAACGCGAAATTACTGTGAGGATAGTCCATGGATGAGTGGTCTCTATTAATAAGCTTACTTCTTTTCCAACTTCATACTCCAAAAGGTTCGTGGGTTTCACATATTATTCAAAACTCATCATCTGATCATTTAAAACATGATGGAACTACATTTTCATTTCATATTAATTGCCCTTTCTGACTACCATCACCAAGTTAACTGTCTAGTGTTTTATTTCTCTTATGCCAAAACAATCATTTAACAATTAGAATTTTTACTCATGTAAGCTATTTCCCTTTACAATTTTTACATTTTATGCTAAGAAACTTTTGTAAAACAACATAAATTGTGTCACCTCTTCATGCCTGGGGTTTTAATAGATCACCCGAGCATCACAACCACATGTGATTTTCAACATCTTATTCCATATTTATTATTATTATTTTATTAAGCTTTATTCTTCTAGTAAGACTTCCCACTACTGATTTGTAGTTTGACGCTACAACCTACAGAAACATTGACAACTATGCACTCCATTTTGTAGCAACACTTTCGAAAGGAACCACATATGGATCTGGTGGTCAGGTGACCACAACATTTTGGCAATACAGTGGATATGTAACTAAATATAGCTGCTTACTTAACTATCTTTAGTATTTCTCAATTAAAAAGAATTCAAAATCCACAAATGTTCTCTGATAAAACTTACAAAAAACTTGATGATGAACTTTTCTAAAGCCATTTCTAATGTCAGAGCTTAGTGATGCATTCAACTAAAAGAGGTCTTACTGATTTCCAGGAGTGTCACATCCAGAAATTTCTGATGCCATCTGTGTAACGAGAGAAGTCATAATACCGTTAACTAGTTATTTTACAATATTATTTCTATTCAATAATTCCAAATTAATGAGACATTAGCTATATGCAGACAAAAACCTTCTGTAATTTAGGAGTCTTTCCTTCCTCTAGGACATTCTCCTCGATCAAAGGCACTGGAGGTGAAAACAACGAAGCACCTTTGAAAATGTTAATTCAGGAATTATTACATCATCTTCGGATTTCAGTGCAAAAGTAAATAAAAAAAATAAAAAAAATAAAAAACTGTGACAATGTGTAAGTGCAGTAAAATACGACAAATGTGATCTGAACTGAGACCTGATCACTAAGTACAAAAGGACATAATACTGACCCTTGAAGGTTTATACTAGGTAAGATGATGCAATTGAACATTTCCAAGCCATATTCAAAACCAAGTTAAATTAACGTAAAACAAGTTAATTTCAGTCTTAAGAAATTCTTGAGATTTTTTAAAACACAAACCAGCTTTTTTTGAGCAGCCAATCAAAAGCTGTTCAGGGTTTGGGTCACCAGTGTGGGTCATCCTCACACTAGTGTGAAGAGCCGAGTCTGAGCGAGTCCTGAAAGAGAGACAAGGGTCAGATAACAAATGTGGCAGTAGAAAAAAAAGGATAATTAACACACAGGTTTGTGCTCACCTACTAAGTGCAGTGATTGGTGTTTGGTCCATTTGGCTTTTTTCATTTGCAGATCGGACAAACATGTTCCTTTAAAGAAGTCACATAGCAAAGTGCACAACAGATCACATACATGATATGGTCAAAGGTTTGTGGGAACATTTTTAGTGCCTGCATAAGTTGTTTAGAATAACCTTCTTTGTTGTAGCAATACATTATCTTACTAAAACTTGACTGGAGCATGACAAATCCTCTGAACATTATGGTTTGTTAAGATTAAAGAAGAACTCGAGTGTCCTGCCAGAATCCTGGATTTAACTCACTGACTGTACCCCCAGAACTCCACACAGAGTAAGACTGAAGTGTCCTAACATTTTTCCCCTCAGTATATGTATGTTTTGAGGATGTGGCATCCATTTTTATTTGGATCACAATCACACATAAAATTATAAATGAGCACTACAAATTCAACTGATAATAGCATGGTTTCTAGCGGTACCTCCGCCAGCTGGTGCCTGAGGGAGGTGACAGGTGGACAGATAGATAAGGAGCGCTGTCGATCTGGAAACTGTAGTTAAGGAAATCAGGCAGAATTGTAATTTTGTGTGGTCCAATAGTGGTAGTGAAGTGGTGGAAGATTTGAACAAGGATACATGTCTCCTGTTTGTCCGTCCATGGAAGCTGGGTCGGTGATCTCTCTGTCCGTGTTCTGTCCTTACATGGTGCTGCTGGCTGACACTGTAATCTGAATTAGACAGGGGCTGCCTCTACAGGTTAGTAAAACAAAACAGTGAGGAAGGTGCTGAAAGGAAGAGAAAAAGTAAATAAAACCATAACCATACAGAAAACCAATAATGTAATTTAACAAATCATTTATTCATTCATTCATATTCTTACCAGCTTATTCCCTAATTCAGGGTCTGCTGGAGCCTATCCCAGCTCACATAGGGCAAAAGGAAGTGGTATACACATCTCAGGGCAACACATAGACAAACAACCATTCACACACACATTCACTCCTTTGAGCAATTAAGAATCACCAATTAACCTAATCTACATGTTTTTGGACTGTGGGAGGAAACTGGAGTACCCGGAGGAAACCCACGCAAGCACGGGAAGAACATGCAAACTCAACACAGAAAGATCCCGGCTAGGGATTCGAACCCAGGACCTTCCTGATGTGACGCGACCATGCTATCCACTACGCTATCGCGCCGTCTTTAACAAATCAACAACTGATCATTTATTGATTATTTTACATTGTTTATACACAGAAAAGCACAATTGTGCATAAGTTACAGAAGTTTTATTCATTTTTATTAATCATTTTTTGCAGTAGACAGAATGAAATTTATTATACATTATATTTTTATTATTATAATTACATTTTGTTAAAAGGAGAAAAACAGTACTGCATCCTGTGTCTTTTTCAAAGTGTAAGGTGTCCCCTTTGCCCTGATATCAGCATTAATACTTTCAGCTCAGTTCCAGCAGTGAGTTGTATGAATGTGTTTATGTCGATTGATTTAATAAAGCTTCATCGATTATATATTATTTGCCCGATTAGATACTCACCTGGTTTCCTGTCAGACATGTTGATATCTGACTGACGTTTGGCAGTGATCCTCCATAATATGAAGCCAGACTCTTTGCTTGCCGAACTCTTTGAGCCTGAATCTGCCATAGAATAAAACACTGTTTACAGTACCAAAATAGTATCAGACACCTGCTATACCTTTGCTCTTTGCTTAACTAGGAAACCAAAACAAAAGACTTTGTATACCTATGGAAGGGTTCTAATAAAAGTACTAGCAAAGTACAAGTGGGAAAAAAACACCCTAAATAAATCGACTGAAAAGGGGTCAATTTATTTGAGTTTAAAAACCTTCCTTTGACATTCATTCATTAATTCTACCTGACCCACTAAGCTCTTTGAATCCTCTCCTCGTCTCCTAGCTCTTCATCTGCTCACTTAAACATGTCAGCTTTTCAAGCCTTACCTGACATACTAATTACACCTTCTATCTCAATGGATTCGTCATTTGGTTAGTTAGACTATGTTTCTGCAGTTACTGAATTGAAAAGTGTCCAGGTGATGTCATTTCAATGTCTGCACATGTCCAAACCATCTTAACCTACAGCCTCCGTCAGCTAGTCACCAAAACATCCTACATACCTCTAATAAACTAAAGATGTCCAACCCGCGAATCGAACCCGGTATCTTGTGATGATAAATAATTTGTAATTAACAATATTAAATGTAGGGCGTTGTTGTGGCATAGTGCTTAACACGGTTTCCTCACATTCAAAAAGGTCCTGGGTTCGATTCCTGGGTCGGGGGTCTTTCTATGCGGAGTTTGCATGCTCTTCCTGCACTTGTTTGGGTTTCCTACGGACTCTGGTGAGTCAAAATTGCAGATAGGAGTGAATGTATGTATGAATGGTTGTTCATCTATGTGTTGTCCTGCAAAGGACTAGCGCACTATCCAGGGTGTACCCCTGCAAACCGCAGTGACCCCCAATTAGGGAATAAGCGGGTAAGAAGATGAATGAATTTTTTTTAAGTTGTTAGTAGTTGGATTGTACTGATATAAATGAAAGCTTGCATTTTGATCCATTAAAAGTTTTAAATCACATTCACATATTAACGTTGAAAATGATTATCCACATTATATTATCATCCATCTATAATGATTACACGTCCTTTAAATCCCTCATCCATACAGGATGTCAGTTTCATTCCCGATCCCATCCAACAAGCAGAAATAGACAGGATGGGATTTTCCTCACACCATATTCCAAGTTTCAAACTTTTGTAAAAGTTATATGATGGTGTGTGTAGATGAAGCCGCGGTGTGTTATGTACTGTAGTGTTTTAATATATAGATTAATCGAATGATCCGAGTCTTCTGAGTGTGACATCAGACTTAAGGCCTTGACTCACCCTGGTGGAGGTGATGTCCGTCATAACCTCCTGGAAGGCGGCTATATCTTCGGCTTGCCGCTGAATCTGCAGAGCAATTTTTTCGCTAAATTTGCGAGGGTTGCAGCTTAAAGACGCAGCGCTTGAACCGCTCCATTGGCCGCGTCCAGCAGCTCCAGCTGCCGCTCCTGTCATATTCATTATTATATTAGAAAAGAGTTGCCTTCCCGTTATTCAACATGGACATTGGACCCGAGAGAGAAACACTGCTAAGATTACAAAGAAATGCATTATGGGAAACAGAGTTCGGAACAACAAGTGGGGGGGGGTTTCTAGTACTACATGGTTGCCATGTATGATGCGTGACGCATCAGTATTAAAAACAAACATCAGAACTCCAATATGTTAATATTGTTTACAATTTGCTAACACATTTTAGTCACAAATTGAGAAAAAAAATCATAAATAAAAAAGGCATCTGTTCGACCGTATAAATTACAATTATGACATACGAATTACGTCTTTTACGTAATTTTAAATGTGACTTTATATCCAAAGATTTTGACTTTTAAATCATAAATTTGACTTCATAATTACATTTCATACTTTTTACTTTTTATTTAATTACGACGACTTTAAAGGTCACATTTTCATAGACTTTCTGTGGTGGCGGAAATGGATTTCCATACTTTTCATGCATGAATTTAAAACTAGTCAACGTTTTAAATAGTCCAGATAGTATACACTACAAAATTACGGGTGCGGTACAAAACATCTTAGTGTTTATGTGAAACGTCGTTCCTGCCGTAAACAGCGTACGCAAAATACTTTAGTCATGCATATAATGTTACGCATTCCGTGCAAATGCTAAAACGATGTATAACAGCATGTATTGTAAAAGTGCGCAATTTAATGCAAACTGGCGCAATCTTTTGTTGTATAGAAAAAACGTTATACAACTGTAGTTGTGTCTAGAAAACGTCAGTTCCCATGCTGCCTGAGTTCATTAACCTGGTGACGTACTTCCGCCTAACTTCCGCCAAAGATGGAGAACAAAGTTGAGCGTGCGGCTAATGGGAAAAGCGTTTCTCTACCTGTTTCACGCGTAAAGTTAATAATGAAGAGCTCACCTGATGTGTCTTGCATTAATCAAGATGCCCTTTTTTTAACCACGAAAGCAACGGTAGATTATCTTAGTGAACTTTATATAGTAGCTGGTTTAGCTCATTCAACCATCAGAAGGGAGCTAGCTGTTAGCTTGAGATGTTAATAATTTAGTGCAATGTTTCATTGCAGAGGGAAAGGTTCCCGTGTGACGTCACTAAACTGGCAACCCTGTAAAAACCACGTGTAATGCAGTGTGGAATAATCCTTAAATGTTTTGGAGCTGATCTCAGTTGTTCACTGTGTCAGTTGTGTTTATAATTCACTTCCACTAATATGTATTTGATTTGTTTCTGTAGGAGCTTTTTGTTCAACACTTAGCTTTGACCTCATACAATAATGGCTCAGGTAAACAGACCAGCACTCTGTCCTACAGCGATCTGGCTAACACCGCAGAGGAGAACGAAACCTTCCAGTTTCTCACAGGTAAGAATTTTGTATCCCTATTTTTGGCACTTCAGACCAAACACATTTCTGACTGATCCTCACAACCAACAGTAATTGACATCATTTTATATTCATACACACATCTCCAGTTCCTCACATCATCTGGTTCAAGAGGTGACCTAGCGTTAATTTATTTTTTTATATACTCAGAGCCCATTAATTCAGCTAACTGAATCACTCACTCATTTTTATGAACAATTTAGAATCACCAATCAACCTAATGTACATGTTTCTTGAACTATAATAGGAAACCCGAATTACCCAGAGAAAATTCACTCAACCCTACTGCAGCACAACACAGTTAAAATGCAAAATATAACAACTAGTATTATACATGCAATATGTAGTATATAAGCTTTTGATGTTATATTTTATCTTGTGAAAAAGATGTTCATAGGAAGCAATTTGATACATAACCTACAGTGTGTCCAGATTAAGTCCCAATGAGCACATTGATTAAGATGTTATATAATAGATTATGCCTGTAATAAATAGAATTCTAAAAAGTTTACCTACTGGATGTATTGGTTATTAATGTGCAGGCAAATATAGAATCCAGCAGAATTGCTACTGCTGGGTGTCAGTGCTGACTTTAAAGTTTGCAATTTTTTGTTTAAGAAGATACTGTGTAAGTACAGTAAAGTCCCTGACAAGTCTTGTTCCTTGTGTACAAATTGACCTGAAAAGCTACTGAAAAATATTTCAAATCAAATTTTTCTTTTACAAGAAATGGCTCATTTTAGTCCCAACACCTTTTGTAATAATGTTCCAGTGCAAAACAAAACTGTCGGAGTATTCCAATTTTCTTGGTATTCTATTGATGTTGCCTTCCACCCTGCAGATCTCTCGCACACACTCATACCTAATGTATGCACCAAACTGCAAATACAGAAATATTTTTGTATTTGCAGGAAATTTGTTCAGTTTCTATATAGGCGACAAAACTTGTCCTTTCTGTCTTGATTACATGATAAATCTTTTCTCGGTAAAACTAATTTCAGTGCATTAAACATAATTTGGGAGGACTTTAGCTTTTCATATGAGCTGATTCTAACACCAATTGATTCATTAAAAATGGTTAATAGCAGGTGTTTCTACAAAATAGATAAGCAACAAGACTTTTGCCAGGGACTGTATGTATTTATATTGTAATAATACAGCCATGACTATTGAAAACTGTTGAAAATTATAGTTATGAATTAAGCAAAAAGAAATATTCAAAATTTATAATTATAAAAATGTAATTTTCCCTTTCTTTCTCTCCCTCTTTAGATATTCTTCCAAAGAAAATCTTGGCTAGGGATTATTTGCAGTCCTTGGAGACAATGGAAAAAAAGGAAGAAGAAAACTGATAAAGGGCTTTTCTTTAGAAGCCCTTAAACACAAACTGTTACTTCAACTACATTTCTTAAAATTAGTTTGAGGTGGAGATGTGTGAATGGTTACACAAAAAATCCCACATTCCTTACAACAGAAAGTAGGTGACCTCACGTTGCATATATACAACTACAGCTACTCACATCTTCTGGTTCAAGAAGTGACCTACACCTCCATAATTCCAGTGCTGTACTGCTGATATCCCCCAATAATACTTGCATTGTTTCATAACTGGCTCAGATATTACAGCACTTACTCAGGGAGATCACACGGTTTTATTAAATAAACATTAAAATCTTATTTTTATACATCTGAAGGGAAAAACTGCTTGACTCTTCTTGTGCATGTGAAATATATTTTTTTTCGTATTTAACAATTTTGCCATAATTGTAATAAATCCTATTGATTCTGCAGGTTTCCTCAATGTCTTTACTGTAGAACAGAGAAAAGTATGCGTAGGCGTGCTTGTGCAAGATATTTATTTTTTTCTAATAGCATCAACTGAGCTGAATTTCAAAGCTGTCTTTATACTTGAAATTTGTGACACACTTCAAGTTTTGTAATTTTTTGTCTGATTTCCGCTATATATTTTTCAATAAATAACCCTTTGTTTTTTATTCGTTCCGATTTTGGTTTTTTTGCTTATAAAAAATGCCTACTCATTAGTTAATTCATTTATCCATCTTTTAACCCACTGATCCTTTAACTTGTGGTTACGGAGGTCTGCTGGAGCTTATTTCAGTGCACATAGAGCAGAAGACTACTGGTACTGGAAAGGTTGCCAGTCCGTCACAAGCACGGGAAGAACATGCAAACTCTGCATAGAAAGAACTCTTATCTGGGAATCCCCAGGACCTTCTTTCTGTGAGATGACGTGCTACACCGTCTGACAACCACTACCGCACTGCCCTTGAAATGCCGGGTGTCTTAAGAATATTTCATTAATAAAACGTCATGGAACCCAGAACTTTTTTTTTGTTAAATATTGCTGATTTATAAAATTGCAATATTTCCTTGTTATCCTCCTTTACCTCACCATGTCCATAAACCTTCTTCTTAGTCTTCCTCTTATCCTCCTGCCCGGTACCTCCATCCACACATCCTTCTAATAATATATGTCCCTCCTCTGCAGATGTCCAAAAGATAGTCATTATTTAGAGTAACAAAAACTTTACCAGATGTGCACCATTATTTATGACACAAAATGTGAATTATTATTGATATTATGTAACAGATAAACGGCTGGTGCAAAAAATAAATACAAAATGATGCAACATCTTGTCAGATTGTGCTAAACTGTTTAATACAGTTACGTGAAGTAATAAAGAGGCTTTACCTATGAATCTATCTTGACATCACTTTACACTAAAACAGGTGGAACTCAATAGTTTTGCATTAGAGGTGTAATCCTGCCTCCTCACAGGCTGGTACTGTTCAGTGTGTTAGTTATCTGCTGTAATGTCATTTACTGTTTCAACATTTGGGTTAGTCTCTGCTGGACGGTGTTCAATGTCCTCTCCAGTTTAAAGAGACGCTGTTCCAGAAGAGCTGCCATTTCCGTCCTGCTGTTTAGGGTGTTCACGGTGTTTGTAATCTGCTCATTTAAACTAAAACAATAAGAAAATTTACTAAATTGAATCCAGTTAATCGTGATCAAAGTTTCACTCTCTAAAATAATAACTTTTGTGACAACTGATTTTATAGTCATATTTAATCATGCAATTTTTATAAAATCAGTTTTCAGTGCGTTATTTGAATTGAACCCATCTACAAATGCCTATAAATAAATATTATATAGTTAATATCAAAAATTGTACAAATAAATTACATCAAACCAAGTGACAAGGTTAGTTATGGTATGTTAGCAAAGAAAGAATATAATACATGGCAGCTTATTAACCAATCAATCTCTGTTGTACATTTCAAGATGTAGAAAGAATTTATTTCTAGCACGATAATAATCAAAATCACTAACACAAATAATCAAAATAGTAATTAAATTATGCAGATCTCAGGTTAAAAACTTTACCAGTTCCTATTTATATGCCAAATATTCTTGCATATTTGTATCAGACTGATTTATA
This sequence comes from Pseudolaguvia tuberculata, assembly GCA_026260255.1. NCBI lineage: Eukaryota > Metazoa > Chordata > Actinopteri > Siluriformes > Sisoridae > Pseudolaguvia > Pseudolaguvia tuberculata. The sequence goes on from JAOTRA010000022.1 coordinate 2,916,667, forward strand.
TGCCTTAAATTAGCTTTTATTTAATACCACACGTCAATGACCACACTGTTGCTTCATCATATTATTAGAAATTGAAAAAATATTAACCGGCAGATCTATAAATACATGCTGTTTACTGTTGGTGGGCAATTGTCTCTTATGTTGAAGTTTACCTTGTTATCACGTTGTCCTGTTCATCTCCCCGTTTCCTTTTCTCATCCAGGTCAACGAAAACCTTCTGCATAGATTCTACAGTCTGAGAAATGCTATGGTGATCTTCCCGAACTCCTTGGACATCCATCATGGCCTCCTGCTCATATGATTCTCTTCCCTCCTCCAGACCGCTGGCCTTAGTCACAGCATGAAGTGCAGCTCGGTTCTGCAGGACCAGCAAACGCGTCTCCTCAAATTCCTCGGGTCCTGCTATGTTTTCCCAGCACACAGGAGTGGATGATGGCAGCCAGAAGCGTTGTGTGCAGTTTGTTGAATGTTCAGGTGTCTCTGTGACAAAGGGACTGTGTGCCGGGAAGCTGTGGAGCAGATCATGCAGACCAGAACCCCAGTCCCAGTCTTTGTCCTCAATGTCTACATCAATACTACCTCCCGGGTGCCACACAGAAAGAAGGAGCAGAAGAAACCATGCCATCCTGCTGCAGCTAAGGAAAAATAGACAGTATACATCCAAAACATTATATTCTTTAGATTTCTATTTCTTAATATTCAAGGATTTAGAAATTAGTTAGGATTCTTCTTCTTCTTCTTCTTCTTCTTCTTCTTCTTCTTCTTCTTCTTCTTCTTTTGGCTGCTGACGTTAGGGGCGCCCCAGCGGATTGCTCTTCTCCACACTACCCTGTCCTCTACATCTGCCTCTTTCACCCCAACTACCTGCATATCTTCCCTAATCACATCCATAAACCTCCTCTTTGGTCTTCCTCTTTTCCTCCTGCCCGGCACCTCCATCCTTAGCATCTTCTATTAATATACTGCATGTCCCTCCTCTGCACATGTCCAAACCATCTCAACCTAGTCTCCCTCACCTTGTCTCCAAAACATCTTCCATGCGCCGCCCCTCTAATAAACTCATTTCTAATCCTGTCCATCCTCGTCACTCCCAATGAAAATCTCAACATCTACAACTCTGCCACTTCCAGCTCCGCCTCCTGTGTTTTTTGACAACGCCTTTTTAGAATTGTTCTATGCTTCTTAAAGCGGTATGTTTAATTAGGAAACACTTCTAGGGTTTCAGGTAACAGTTATATGGTGATGTGATTATTTGATAGTTACATTTGTTAGGATATCAACAGCTGGTTATAATGAAGACCTTTTGTGCTTAGTGTCAGCTGACCATTTAGCTCTGTCCTGCCATTGATGCCATTTTATTTTAAATTTAATAAAATGCCTAAATTTACTCTGACATGGTTCATTCATCTTCTCACCCGCTTATTCCCTAATTCAGGGTCACTGAGGTATGCTGGTGCCTATCTTAGCGTACATAGGGCGAGAGGCAGATGTACACCCTGAACAGTTCGCCAGTCCATCGCAGGGCCACACGTAGCCGAACAACCTCTCTCACACACACACACACATTCACTCCTATGGGGCAATTTAGAATCACCAATCGACCTAATCTGCATGTTTTTGGACTGTAGGAGGAAACCGGAGTATTCGGAGGAAACTCACACCAGTGCGAGGAGAACATGCAAACTCCACACAAAAAGATCGAACCCGGGACCTTCTTGTTGTGATGCGACCGTGCTAAAAACTACACCGCCAGGATCTAATCACTATTTTAATAATAAACGACGATCACCTCAGACTACATTGTTTTATAGTCATAATTATTTTCGGATTTTATTAAAAATATTTCAATTGATTCTGCAAAGTTGTTGTTAACAGCTCGGCTCGTTCCGTATGATAGTTATTTATTTTTTTTGGGTAATTCTTTTCATAAACAACAGACAACTAACCTTTGGAATAAGCACAGAATTTACACAGTAATCTTTAATTATAAAAATAATCTGGAGAAGAAATAACTTTTTATAACTTTACCTTTGTGAGTTAAGTTAAGGCGTTGTTTGTCCGTTCCGGCGAAGCTGTGTGTGTGTGTGTGTGTGTGTGTGTGTGTGTGTGTGTGTGTGTGTGTGTGTGTGTGTGTGTGTGTGTGT
>JAOTRA010000022.1:2921502-2946843 GCA_026260255.1 Pseudolaguvia tuberculata
GTGTGTGTGTGTGTGTGTGTGTGTGTGTGTGTGTGTGTGTGTGTGTGTGTGTGTGTGTGTGTGTGTGTGTCTAGTTCGTACAGCTGGAAAATCTGACTCGTTCTCATTGCACTATTTGTGTGCCAGTATTAATAAAGCGTTAGAAACACACAGCCGGATATAAGGTTTATCATTAGTTTCTTGATGTGATCGATCTGATCTTCTGATTAAATCGTGACATATCGTCTAATTTGAACATAATAACTTTTAATCGCTAATAAATAAATAAATAAATAAATAGGGCCAAAACAGGGCGGTGCGGTGGCGTAGTGGTTAGCATGGTCGCCTCACAACAAGAAGGTTCCGGGTTCGATTCCCTGGACCTTCTGTTCTCGCGTTTGCGTGGAGTGTGTGTGGTTGTTTGTCCCGCGATGGACTGGCGACCTGTGTAGGGTGTACTGTTTAAGTTTGGCATTTTGGCGGACGCGCTTATCCAGAGCGACTAATATTTGGTCTCAGTGGTTGCTTGGCGGTGGAGGGAATTGAACCCCGTTCTTTCTGGTATTAGTCCAACACCTTAACCACCTCCGCCTCTAGCCCTGTGTGCTGGGTTAAGCACCAGCAGACCACCGTGACCCCGAATTAGGGAATAAGCGGGTAAGAAAATAATGGACCAAAACCATCACCAGGGCGGCGCCGTTTCCGGGTTCGATTTCCGATTCAGGAATCTTTCTGTGTGTAGTTTCCTCCGGGTACTACGGTTTCCTCCCACAGTTCAAAAACGTGGACACTAAGTTGATTGGTGATTCTAAATTGTTCATAGGAGTGAATGTGTCTATGGACTACCTCCGCCTCTCACCCTATGTGATCTGGGAGAGGATCCAGCAGACCCCATGACCCCGAATTAGGGAATAAGCGGGTAAGAAGATGAATGAATGAATAAATAAATGAATGAAAACCATCACCGTTCTCATGTTTCGGCTGGAATCCTGAGTTTATGGTTTATTGTTCAGTCCATTATGCTGAGAAAGAACAACATTAAACTGCTTCCTCAGATGTTTGTAAACTAATTTAATGTAATGGATCCATTAATGTTCTAACATCTAAATGACGTCATACCGCTTTACAGGTGATTATGATTCCATCACAGCACGTGGTTTTATCTAACGCCACAGATTATTCGGTGTGTAGTCACATTTATTTTAGTCATTACATATTTTACAAAATAATAAAACTAATGGTTTCCAGGTCTCCATTTTCCATCTCCTACAGTTAAAAAAATCAGCTTGTCATGAGACTAAAGCTTCATTCCAAAAGAGTTATTAAAAATACACTAAAACTTCTTCATATTAATAAGTAATATAATCATTTTATTAAGAATGATTACGAATACTACGTTCGCTCGCTCACTCACTCGCTCACTCAATGTACATATGATTGGACTGTGGGAGGAAACCAGATTACCCGAAGAAATCTCACGCAACCCTCTGGGGAGGACATGCAAACTCTTCACAGAAAGACCCCTTGTCTGGGAATCGAACATGGGACCTTCATAACTAATTCAGTCAAATTAACTAAACAATATAACTTCCCCTTCTAATGTCAGAAAATCAACGTCAAAATCTGTTTTGGTGACGTCACAAACGTTACGCCCCCCGCATGAAAAAAGATTTCTTAAAAACGAACAAACACTATTTAATCATTCATTTATTTATTTCATCATCATCATCATCATCATCATCATCATCATCATCATCATCATGTCAAGGGCGGCGGTGGCGTAGTGGATAACAACAAGAAGGTCTTGGGTCCAATTCCTGGGCCGGGGATCTTTCTGTGCGGAGTTTGCATGGTCTCCCGGCTTACATGGGTCTCTGCCGGGTACTTCGGTTTCCTCCCATCACCGTTAGGTTGATTGGTGAGTCAAAATTGCCTTTAGGAGTGTGTGTGTGTGTGTGTGTGTGTGTGTGTGTGTGTGTGTGTGTGTGTTCCTGTTCCTTGTACTTTACACAGAACATTGACAAAAATGGCAGCTGATAGGACAAGAAGCTGTAAAAGACATAAGATGTTAAAAAAAAAGTGCACCCAGCCACCAGTGAAACTTTTACAGCTCTGTTGCAGACTCTTTTCCTGAGGCTACTGTTTAATGTGACTCCATGAAAGTCATTTCTCAATTCAAGCTGTAGCAGCAAGTAAGAGAGCAGGCTGGAAAAATTCCCTCAACTCAATGATTTTCGATGCTTTTACAAGGGCCTGTCTGTGGGTTCTATTAGAAGCACACATGTTTTTGCTGCACAATGTCTGCATGAATAACGAGTATGAAGCCCAAAATCACAAAACCAAGGGCACATAGAACAAGGAACGTGACGTCATAACATTTAAGAAGGTCAGGAAAATTATACACTTTAAAGAAAACATATAAGCTTTACTATAATATTCCAGCAGTGACTCTGTGCTGGTAAACTGTGCAATTATTTTTACATTTATCTAAGCTCATTCATTCATTTTTTTACCTGCTTAATCCCTAATTCGGGGTCACGGGGGTCCGCTGGAGCCTATCCCAGCGCATATAGGGTGTGAGGCAGAGGTACATCCTGGACAGTTTGCCAGTCCGTCACAGGCCCACACAGACGAACAACCACCCACACACACACACTCCTATGGGCAATTTAGAATCATCAATCAACCTACTGAACATGTTTTTGGACTGTGGGAAGAAACAGGAGTACCTGGAGGAAACCCACTCAAGAGAAGCAGGAAGATCCCCGGCCCGGGTATCGAATCTGGGACCTTTTTGTTGTAAGGCGAGCGTGCTAACCAAAAGCTATCTAAAATCTGTCATTTGTTAATTAATTTCAGCTCTTTATTTAACCAATTTAAAAAAAAAGTCTATTAACAAATTGTGTGACAAGCAGATGATGACTGGAAATTATTGACAAACAGTGATCCAAATAATCAGGAATGAAAGCAGAATTTAGCCAAACAGAAAGTTAGACGCCCACTGGCTAAAAGTCTGTGCCCCTCTCACCAACAAAGTACTTTTCTCTGTCCACATGATGGCGGTATTGATCTGAAACACTTATGGTTCTAGACTGTTTTGGAGACAAGGTGAGGGAGGTTAGGGTTGAGATGGTTGGGACATGTGCAGAGGTTGGACATGCAGTATATTGGTAGAAGAATGCTGAGGATGGAGGTGGCAGGCAGGAGAAAAAGAGGAAGCCCAAGGAGGAGGTTTATGGATGTGATGAGAGAAGATATGCAGGTAGTTGGGCTGAAAGAGGCAGATGTAGAGGACAGGGTAGTGTGGTAGACTTATCGTTCCAGAATATTGAGATGTGATATGGACCATTAGGTTCATCTTTGGTTAACAGTAAACCATGTATGTTTAATGAAAACTACTTGTTACAGCATTTGTCTGGATTTAGAAAATATTATACTAAAATATATTTCCATTGCTGATGTTCTCCAGATTTGTGGGAATTAGCTCCACTCATGGTTGCTTACTAGTTCCTGCTTTTTCAAAAGAGAACATTTCATTATAAGGTGCTTGCATCCCATCCCAAAACAGTTACAGAATTCAGAAATATAAAAAAAATAAAATGATACAATTTAAATTTAAGTCTTATTTCATTTGACAATACGACCGTTGAAGAGCCAACGGAAAACCACATTCTGAGATCATAGAATGAAAAGGCATTTGAACAAAAAAGCAAAAGGTGGGATTAGTACGGTTGACTCACAACGAGAAGGTTCCGGGTTCGATTCCCAGCCCAGGGATCTTTCTGTTCAGAGTTTGCATGTTCTCCCCGCACTGGCATGGGTTTATTCCGGTTTCCTCCCATAGTCCAAAAACATGTACATTAGGTTAATTGATGATTCTACATAGCCTATAGGAGTGGTTTTGCCCTGCGATGGACTGGCGACCTGTACAGTGTGTACCCCTAATGTGCGTTAGTGACCCTAAATTAGCAAATAAGCAGGTAAGATGATGAATGAATGATTCAACAAATCACAAAAAAAGCTAAGAGGGCTTTTAAAAATAGATTGTTCTTTTGATGACATTTTTTCTCCCCAGCAAAAGTAGATTTATTATGTAGAGTTATTACATAATATTGAATAGATTTGTCATTAAACTTTTATTAGTATTTTCCTATCCAGATGTTTAAATGTCCTGTATGGGTAAGTACGCTGTACGGAAAAGCAGTTCTTAACATAAAATAAATATTCGAGTAGACAAAAAACAAGTAGAGGAAACAAGTTTATTAATCAATGCCATGTACAGTCAAGCAAAAAAAAAAAAAAAAAAAGTATATTAAATGATATTCACATTATATCCTAACAGGGTTTACAGCATGTATTGAGCTCACAATCATATAAGCATAAATGAAAAAAAAATTGTAATCCAAGCACACACTTTACATAATAATAATAATAATAATAATAATAAAAAACAAAAACACAGCTTAGCAGTGAGTCCAAACACAAGACAGATATGGAAAGCTCTCAACAGGAATGACATTAAACTCAGTTTGGCAGGTGCTTGAGCAGGAATTTAAAAATAATAAATGGCTAGAATGAGTGGGAGGTTCGAGTCTGCGAGGCAGTGCCACTGAAACGCCTTCCTAAAAACTTTGGTCACTTTCATGGCTTGAATAAATGCAAGAGAACATACTAACCACACAACTGTCAAATACAAGCAATGGAAGATTATTTGCTTATCATTCAAAAGACACTTCTATATTACCAAGAGGTAGATTTATGGCAAAGAAAAACCCAGTACATTATTGGCAGTGACCTAGAACACATGATCTGCATGGTTTGGTTATTAGTGCATCATTTAAGGCCCAAAAATATTTTACTATATAAATATAGTTCCAGGGCTACTTGAAGACTTGGTGAGAACAGAGTGGAGATTCAGAACCTGTTGTCCTTTGCGATCTTTAAGGTTAGTGTGGAAAAACTGTTCTTTAAAATCCTCGATATACGCTACAGCACCGGTGGTCAATGGGAAAAAAATAAATACTGCTGATGACTTAAACCAAAACACATTTTAGAAAGGTGTAAGCACTGCCTTGCATTCACATCCAACCTCTCTGTAGGGAAAACTGTATTACTGTTAGTACGATAAAAAAAAAAAAAAAAAAGAAAAAAAAGAAAACCTAGGTTCACAAAAATAAATTGATGCAGCATATATCAGGCGTTTGAGGTACTTCATGTTTAAGCACATTTTAGAAAAATCATTTTGAAAGAAAGAAAATCCTATCATAGCAGAATATACCTCGTCTCATCTTATTTTGCCATTTCTCTGCCCAATTTTAATTGGGGCTTAGTTTTAAACTGATTAGGAAAGTGCAATACACAAATACTGATCGTTCTATGCAGCATTCATTTAAGGTTGCATGTTTAATTTGTAAATTCTTTGATGCGAGAGTGAATTTTCCTGATGATTTCCAAATACAGACGATGAAATAGTGCACGCACGCACAGGATGTCCTTAGCTTAACAACAACAACAACAACAACAATCACACCTTTTGTACCTTTTTGATCATGATGTAACGGAAACCGGCCAGTGTATCAGTAGAGTATATTTCGCAAGCACATTATTTAATTCCCTTAGTTAAACATTGCAAGGTAAAAACGACAAAACTATTTAAAATAGCTTATTCTTCACCTGCTTACACTTGCTGTGAAACTTTCACCAAAGAGCCTTAATGTGGGTTATTGCAATACTGAATATTCAGCAAAAAGAAGAAATCAAGGCCAATACAAGCACTTAGACAGACCGATGCTGACAAGCTGGTTCGTTAGAAATCATGCTGCCAAACTAATATTAAATTAACATTTAAAGAAAATTGTACAAACATGCTAGGATTTTTTTGGATGCAGCAAATTTGCCTCTTTAAAAAAAAAAAAATAATTGTGGTGCTGACTATTGGGCAGCCGAACCTAATGATCCTGATTATTACAGAGCAAAAGGAAAAACCAAAAACTGCGTACAGATGTCACCACATGATCTAAAGTTAAAAAACAAAACCCAAACATGATGCACCCTGTAGACGAGGATAATGCTGTTATTGCAATGTGTTTACTCCAAGAAGATATAAGCAATTAGGAATGGGTGATATGGCAAAATTTTAACTCCCAAATCTAAAAAAAAATCTGAATAAAATAACTACTAAATTAGTACACAAAATTGTCCAGTCAGTTGCTGTTTACAGTCAGTTACAAAAGCAGTGACACACAGTTATGATAATGAAACTTAGAAATGTGTATAACGTTTATCAAATTGGAGCTACAATATTCATCGTAACCTCATACCACCCCACTGGCCAACTATCCATGTGCATCTTTTCCAAACTACTATAAATCAGAATAAAATGATCAATCCAAGTTTTTGCCAAATGTCAGTTTATAATTTACACAATGTCCTTTAACAACTTTGGTCCCATGTATTTTGTCCTGTTGACAGTATGTCCCTCATGTAGTAATAACTTGTGTCATTTGGTCTATGATTCAGTGGCATGATCAGATAAAGTATTTGTTGATACACATACACATTTACCGTCCACTTTATCAGATACATCCTTACATTCAAAACATCAGAGGCAAAAGTTTGATCTGTGACATGGTTGTTGCATCTAATGTTTTAAGTATTTTAAAATTGCTGAGATTTTAGAGCAAAATCTGGCAGCAACAGAGCCAGTCATAGAGATCACACATTTTCATTCTGATGTTTCATTTGAACATTAACTAAAGCTCTTAACCGGAATCTACATGCTATCAGGCATGGTGCTGCTGCTCCACATGAATGGCTGATAGTGAACAGTAAGTGCATGCATGCATCCATGGAGAGAAAAAAGGAGCGATAGATGGAGGAAGATTGAAAGTTAGCACCATATATTATTCTGAGGTAGTTTTTTTTTTTCAATTGGTATAAAAATCCAGACAAATAGGCTAGTGAACTTTTGTTAAATCCTGAACAAAAACACTGCATTAGCATTTCAGTGTTAAAGTACAAATGATTTACTGATGTGTCATTTGGATTTTCAGTAAAATGTCAGTACAAAAGGATAACCTGTTTCATAATTCAAACATTTTAAGCCTATACTGACTTGAAGCATATTTATATCTATAGATGACTATTTTATAGGTTTGAATTCATAACCTGGTTAAAAATCATGGCAGTGTGGGATTTAATTACAGAAAAGTCAGAAATGATATATGTACTAAAGTATAAAACAACAGAAACTCAACATTGACCTCAATATAAACAGCACATCAAACATAAGCGACAGAAGAAATTGTCCAAACGTTCAGTAAACACTACGCAAACACTAACATTAACTCATATATACCAACTGTAACTGATACACAGTTCTATTCCTTATGCCAACAAGTATTCTTTAATAGTTGCTATGGTCTTATCAGGGTAAAGCGTTTGATAAACATTCTGCTTGTAACTGAATGAGATGTGTGTGATGGTAGAGAAAACTTCCTGAGTATTATGTAATGATTTGACTTTTTCCAACCAAGAGGAAACATTACTCTTGTAAAATTCAGTTTCTAGAATTGAACAGAAAAGAGTTTGCCATGATATATTATACGGAAGTCAATTTGTAAAGTTTACTAAATACGGGTTAAAACCTCATTTAATTTAAATATTAAAGCATGCACAATGCTAATTCTCACTTGGATTTTTCATGCTATATGAAAATGCTGATATGTGCTATGTGTTTGTGCTGTGCATAGACAAAATGATTAGGTTGCCTTCGTTTATAAAAATCCAAATTTTATCTCATCCAGCATTACAGGTCACTTACACTTATTAACAAAATGTGAGCAGGGAACCCTTTCTTTATACACATATGGGAAATGTCAATTAAAATGGTCAGAAAAGAGCAGTCAATTTTCAATAAACTATTAAACTTATCCAAAACATGAAATTTTTTTTGGAATATAGTTTAAACCCCAAATCAGATTTACATGGAGACAGCAATTACAGACACCCTTATCCAGAGCGACTAACAACTGAGCGATTGGGGGTTAAGGAACCCATGGTGGTTCTTAGATCGAACAGTCTCTCTGGTGTTAGTATACTAAGTCACCACTTCCCCATCATAAAATAATCAAATTTGACTATTTCCAAAAAGTATGATAGAGTGACCGTTACTGAACAAAAATAATCTGTTTTTGCATAGTTACTAAAATGTCAAGACATATTTGTAAATTATGCACTAATTTGCATGTGTATAAATACACCAAAATGATATATCCCCTAGCTTTTATGATGATTAAAGAGCACAACCAACATTCATATAGTGCAAAACCTCAATCATACATTTTATTTTTATATCATTGCATACTCTGAAGATATATGACAACCTAAGGTGCTGGCTTTAACAAGTAAACTATAAAAAAAAATCTGCATAAGTGAAAGTTGTGATGAATGTAGTTTAGAGGAATTTTTTTTTAAATTAATGTTACTGAAAAACCATTAACTGGGAGTTAAAGCAAAAAGGATATAACAGGGTTCGTTTCTAAGATACATGACATATAGGACTACCGACATGAAAATATTAAACTAAAAAAATGACAACATATATTGACAAAACATGAACAAACTGCTTGGCCAAGCATGACCGAACCGGCACAAAGACCGAGAATAGCTAAGGCTCCTTTGAATAAATTTGGTGAATTGTATTTTAACTGTGCAGGGTTATGTCAAGTTCTAAATCTTTAGCACGTTTCATCGATTTTCTTTTCAAGGTATGGCAGTTAAGGGACACTAAAATAAACCAGGAAATTTGAGAGAGAGAAATTATTATTCCAAAACATCACCACTCATGTAATTTTGAAGAAATGACCAGCGCAGTGATGTTGCCATTACATTAAAAACAGGCAACAAGAGGTAGGACAGCTAGCCATTTCCACACAATTACTAATGGTAAATGTCCAATGCCCTCAAAAGTGCATCTGCAAGTTTAGAGACCAGCGTCAAATATGTAAAATAACTAGATCAAGTAATCAAGACTGAAAAATAAATGCCCTGCATTAAAGTCCGTTTAAAAATGACAGTAATGAATAACGCTGGTTTAAAAAAAAAAAAAAAGATAAAGAAACTCAACCTTAAGAATTAGCTCCTAGGTTGATTTTTTTTTTTATCATTGTGACATTGTTTGTGAATAAAATATGTTTTAGGAAAAAAAGTTTAGCACCAATAATTTGTGCTTCAGTTGCCATAGATTAACAGTATGCTTAAATATTTGTAATCTTTCCTGGCTAAGAGGACTAACTGAAAGTTGCATCTAATTATCTGCTATAATAAAAATATAATATTCTAGACGCTAATACTGCTACAACAGGAAGATTTTTTTTCTATGCACACTAAGCACACAACTACAATGCATACTAAAATCATCATATACACTAAAACACGCTAAAATCTCGGTTATAAATGCATAGGTATAAAAGTTAAAAAGGTTTCACTATACTGTATGTTCATTAAAGTTAGATGTAAATTATAGAGGGAAGCTAATCAAAGTTCTAATAATTTTGCATAATTACCAGTTAAAAAAAATAAAAATAAATTCACTGCCCACAATAGCAGATCCATTTAAACTAATTATTTGCTAAACTACACAACAATTTCATCAGCCTTTAGCAAACATTAACTTCACTTGCTCACTGGACAAACCTTGACACTACACAGCTCTTTAGAAGAGCACCAGAATGAGTCCTCAAAACTCAAACCCTTGATAGCAAAGGCTATTGCATTATCACTGACATTTGGGCAAAAAAATAAGGTGCGTAACACATTCAAGTGTGATATGGCCAACTCGAAAACTAAAAACAACATTTTCCATAATCCTCAAGACCTCTGTACTATTAAGGCCATCGGTCCATGAGCCATCACTGTGTGTATGGAGTTAAACAAAAAAATAATATGCAGCTCAATACACTGGACATAATTAAGATACATAAAATAATTTAAAAAATTTGGACTTAAAGTTCTATCCACTGCATCTCTAGTGTACAGGCTCTGTGTGCACCATGAAAAGAAACAGTAATATCTTTAATAAAGTCAGGCCTGGGGGACGTGGGGTCATGGTATTGTGAAACGGATTTATTTGTAGAATGTTTTAGGGAAGTCTCTAATAAGCTCGAATAAACTCGACTAACAATTTGGTCTGTAGTAGATAGGGCTATGTTCAGGGTTTTGTAAATATTTAGAAGCAGCCCTTAAGCTTCCATTTCAATTCATTTTCATAGAAACTTTCGATCTTTTCTCAGAGTAGAGAAAATCAGTCATCCACCTTAGAAGCAGTTGATAGATATTAGTTTGAATACAATGGAGTAGATCTTTTGGATAACAAAGCTGGAGGCTAGAATTATAAACATAAAAAAAATAAAATAAAATAACCAGCAGCACATAAAGACCAATCTCATAAAATATTAGTACTTCTTACAGTCTGTGATAGTCTAAGGGTGGAAAAGAAAAACCTTTAGGTTTGGTTTAAGAATGGGTGCTGGTATCAGGAAACAGTCCACCTGTCCTTAACTACAATTGCCTCTTCAGACCCAGACAGCTGATTGTCAAAATACTCCTCCCATGGTGAGAGAATTACAGATTGCTGGCTGATTAATCTGCTACTTTCACAAAAGAACTGTTTAATTTGTCCACATTATAATAAAAAGATTTGGTTTTCCATTTCATTTGTTGTTTGTTACTAAAAGAAACCATCTTAACCTTCTAGGGTAGAGTGACTTGGCAAAGGGACTAACAAAATAAAAGACAGATTTGTTAGCATGAGCGGACGATATAAAAACAACAGTAAGTACTTAAATGTTCTGAAGTTCATGTCAGTACTGATGGACGTTCAACAGACATTACTTTTTTTGCAACCCTATATCAACACATTCATAAAAATGTCTATTATAGTCTTAGCATATATCAGAAGTATAATGTTAATTTAAACCCCAAATCAAAGTCATATATGTCCGTGTGATATGGTTTGTGGTAGCTAAATAAATGCAGAGATTACATAAAGCTTGGATGTATGAAATGTTGGCAGTTAACTATGTGCACATTTGGAGACCCCACAAATGGGTAGAACATGTTAAACATATAGACACATGGTGTTTGAGGATATGAGACTCAACTCTGGTAGAGCTCAGGCGAAGTACATGGTTCGAAGTGTATCCTGGTGGATCTGCACAGCTTTAGCCAGGGCCTGTTGATCCCGACCATTACTTTGACCTGATGTGTGACTACCTTCAGCACTAACAAAAAAGATGATAAAAACAAAAAATTCAATACAGAAACATACTGCATGCATATGGGCAAACGTCACCAATGTGTTTGTTAGCCAAGTCTATTTTTGCCGGTATCACAACAATTTAAATATGGTTTTAAGAAGTGAACCATTGATGTCTGGTTTAGCGGTTCAGTAGGAAATTTCTTGCTCCATTTATGTGGCTTAAAGCCTGACCTTAAAATTATTAAGTAAAAGTAAATAAAAACAGCCTTAAAATATTGTAAAACCATCATAGCACTATGCAAGTCATTGTATTACATTAAACAATGAAAGGTTTCAAAATAAAGAGGCATTATTGTTGCATACCTGTCATGTTCCTTGTCCACCAGATGGTAGCGAGCACGGAAGGCCACAAGGTGGGCATAGTAGGCAGGTGCAGGTATAGAAACAGAACGGGTACAACGCACATAGGTGTGGCACAGCTGGTAGGTTAGTACCTGTAGCTCATCTGACATGAAATGGTTATCATCCCACAGCACATGATAGTGAGATGGCCTGCTAGTACCCTGTGGAGTGCATGAGTGTGAAAATGTTAATGTATCTACGGAAGGGTTTTGCTTTCTTAGAAAGATGTGATTGGAAATAGTGCGGTAGTGCAGTCACCTGCAACAACATTTCAGTAATTCCTTGTAGGAATTCAGTATGGAGGGCTACTAAAGACCTTATATGATGAGTCCAACATGTTTGCATAATAAAAAATAATGTATCAGTTTACACACTAACTCTAGGAACTTATGCAGACAGTCATAAAAAAAATTTGTAACTTGTTTTTGTGTCTGTACCAAGCATTTTGAGAGGTGTTTTACTCTATGTTCAGCATCAATTGGTTCATGGAAATTGTTTGCTCATCCATTTTACTATGTGGCTCTAGCATCACTGGGATAAAGAAATGAGTCACTGACATCGTGAAAAAATTATATTCTCTGAAGAATTTTTATGATAAATACAAAAATGTTGGATATAACTGCATAAATCTTAAGCATTGATCTTACTGGTAAAAACCAAACTACTTTTGCAGTAAGTACTTTTCAAATTCTACTTACACACGCAACCCAGGAAGTTAAAATTAAAGAATTTAAATGCAATAACATTAGTAGGCATTTTGTGTTGTTCATACCTGAATACCTGCATGGCTGCAAAGATAAAAGTCAAATTCTGATGGATGAGTGATTTTTGTATCAACTGTGGTGCCTGCAGGAATGTTCCCACTTTTTCCAACCTGGGTCAAAAAGAGTTATACAATAAATTTCACAACAGAACACACCAATAAAGAGGAATACATAGGATGGAATGTTACTAAAATAACCAACCCTTTCATTTCTGTCCACACAGAAAAGTCTAGTATGGTGTCTCTTCTGGACTACAACAAAGGTAATGCCTGGCTGGTAGTCCTTCTCTAGCTTTATACAGGCTTCACGGATTGCCAGTAACTCATGTTGCAGAACCTTGAGAATACAAAAAAAATAATAAAATCAATGCAAATTTTGAAGATAATATTTTCCATGTTCCACATGTTTCATTTTTACCTGATTGAATTGTCCTTCTGAAATACCATCTCTATAGTAGATAATACGAGTAGGTTTAAAACGGGTTGATTTGTAAAACTGGATTAGCAGTTCTCGCACCATTGCAGCCAAGTCCTGAATGATGTCTTGACGATGTTGCTGAACCCGCACAGTGGCACAGTATCTGCTTGGGTGAGCATCCATGCTACCAACCACCTAAACCCGACAGAAAGGTATTTAGCAAAAAAGAAAAGAAATTTCTACATTCTGAAAAGATTGGTACAAAACATTTTTAAAAATTAATACATTTTACGTTAATACTAATGAAAAATTGCTTTTTGATAATAATTAAATGTGTTTAATCAGACAGTTATAAAGTTTAAATTATAAAATGTTTAATAAATATGAAAGAAATGATTACCGCAATGACCACATTAAACCAAAACAAACAAACATTATATACACAAACATTAGTAATCCCACCAACAATTCTAATTTTTTCAGGACTTTTAACATGAAATAAAAGATTTGACTCACTACTCTTTTTATTTGAATTTCATATATAGTCCTCTCCTCAAATCCAATACTTAATAATAATAATCTGACTTACAGCAGCAATGGAGGGCTTCTTTCCATCTCCTGCTGGAGGATGAGTCACATCCGCCCCCAGGAAAATGACAGGCTGCTGAAAAACCAAAGGCCTGTAGAGCAAAGTATCAAAGCTTTATTTTAGATCAAATGTTTCCCAAAACCTCAATAGATACATTATGCATTGTTGTTTCTTTTTCTCTGAGATTTAATCTGGGCTCACCTTCCCTGTGGAAGCAGAATGTTGTTGACCCCACCCAGCTTAACATTAATCTTCAGACAAAGGTTAGACAATGTCTGTGGAGTGGTTTTCTGGACATTCTTCACTTGAACACACTGTGTAGCCATTCCTAATACTGTATCTCCAACACGCTTCACCTCCGCTTTGGGAACATACGAAAAGTTTTAATATACTGTGTTACAAATTTGATGCAAGCATAAAATACAATGTAAATGTAGAAACGGACTAACCATAAACAGGTGTCTTTCCTGGAAGAATAACCACGACCAGTTGCAAGCCTTGGTAGGTGTATTTCAGGTGTTTGAACATGGGTTCCACGCTATCGGCTCCCTGAGCATACTTACAAAAGCAGGGCTGGCCTTGAATGGGCATGCCTGCATCACGAGAAATCTTGCGCAGCTGGTCCGTAAATGCTCTTTAACAAATATAAAATAAAAGGAATAAAGATTTTTACAGTGTTCTTTACTGGCAGAATACATTTATATTCTGGGCCCATAGTGACCTCTCTAGCGGACACTAAACTCAAACCCTAAACATGAGCACAGAAGAACATTTCCTATTTAACAAGGTCTATAAAATAAAAAAATTAAATAGTGGCATAAAAGCAAATGGGAACTTACTTTAATAAGAGCTCAGTGCATTGCCTCTGTGGAGCAAAGCAGGCAATAGCCCAAACCTTGATCTCTATCCCGGTATGGAACTGCTTGTTTCTCATATCCCATACACCCTGGATTGGTGTAGCTATTGCCTTGTTCTGATGAAAGATGCATATAGTTAGTAAAGACAATTTATTACATTCTAGTTAATATTAAACTTAAGAAATAATTTCTACCCGTCCTCCATAAAGAATTGATGGCGCTTGTAAGACTCGGCCATTAACTTCAGTCATCTCATCTCTTACCATGACCCCAAACTCTCGCACGTAAGGGTCACTATTAAAGTTGGCACTTCTCATCTTTAATACAGAAGAATCCAACATCCATTAAATAAACTTTCATATGACAAAATGTACTATTTAATAGCTACTGCACAGCAGAGATAAGGACTGACTAATTTGCTGATTTCATCTTGGCGGTCAGGCGCTGACCGGGCTGTGGCACGTATCATTGTGGAGGTTTGATTATCTGTCAGTTTTTTGATGCATCTCTGTCCAGCCACTATGTTACAAACCTAAAACAACAAGTGAAGACCGGCAACAAGTTAAAACTAAGTTTTGAAAATTCTCCTTCTAGGTACAATCTATTTCTTATTACCTCCAGTGGTAGGTAAGTGTGCTTTTGCTCCTGTCCAACTTGTAAACATGGGAGGTGAGGATATCGAAGTATCAATTTGTATTTATCTTTAAAGTATTGCGCCACAGTGCATTCAATAGTTTGCCCATTCTCCTGCTGTAAAGGAAACCTATGGCACACCAGAGAATAAAACATACAGAAAAGCATTAACATACATACTCAAATAGTAATAATAATAACTACCAAACCCTTTAGCTATATCAATTAGCATGCGATTTTTGTCAATTTGAAAGAGAGCTTTTACGTCTGGTGGCTGGCTGGTCTCCTGGTTACGTTACAAACTCTGTATTTTCGTTTCATCTGTCCACAGTGTGTGATCTCTACTTTCAAACCTGCAGGGACGCACAGGATAAAGAACAGGATTTGGTAAAGATGCGACTATGACACTTTAAAGGTAGAATCTATCAGCAAAATAACAAAAGTATTTACCCTTTATCTCCTTAGTAAACTTGACTCTTTGGGAATCTGTTAAAGGCTTCTGCTGCTCATCAATGCTTTTGAAATCCAAAACTTCACACATAAACTCAATCACGGGTTGGGCTTTGTAAAATGCCGTAGCAGATACTGACAAATAAAAAAAAATAATGTCAAACAAATTCTGACTTTATATGAACACAACAATAAAAATCTAAATCTATACAATAATGTTTACTGGTCATACCATCAATGTTAAGCATCATTTTCCAAAGAGATGGCCTTACAGACTGGTGGAAGCCAAACCACACTTCCCTTCCTCCACCGAGAGGGTTGGAGCAACCTTCAGAAGGGGTGAAGAATGAGCGGCCAACAGGTGTGTATCTGTGGAAGATATTTGCATAATGTACTTATATTAATGCACTGTTGATTACGTGTTTGAGAACCGTATTTTCTGCACTGTAAGGCGTCAGGGATTATAAGGCGTTATAAGGCAGGTTTTTCGCCTGTGGTCACAAAAGTCTAAAACCTTTTAAAAAAATTCATTTTATTCATTTAAAAAAAAAAAAAAAAAAAAAAAAAACTTTTGAGAACCTTGATGGTAGTAAGTATATGCAAGGCGCACCAGATAATAAGGCGCACTTTTGATTTTTGTGAAAATTAAAGTATTTTAAGTGCGCCTTCTAGTCCGGACAATACTGCAACTGAGAAAGTTCCTCAAACACAATTGTCTACTTCAAAAATGACCACTGCCACTAGTCATCAGTAAAATGCCACTTCATGCAAATCTTTTATCCTAGATTATACATATTTGCAATAATTTATATTGATATAAATTTACAATTATATTTATCTCTTGATTAACAAAAATGTACTTTGTTTTTTTATTTTGACATTTGCTTAAGGTCGATGTTAATGAGTTAAAAAAAATTGCAACACATTAAATATTCGCATTACTGGCTACTTACTCCCATAGTAGTTTAATGTTACGTTTTGGAAATCAAAATGGTCTTCAATCTAATGCATTCTAAACATGTTTTAATAATTGGATAATGTTTAGATAATTAATAATAAGGATAAACAATCAACTTAAACTGTAATTAATACAAATAGCCAGCTGTTCATAGGTTAATACTGTATAGTTATAACAGCCAAGTTGCAATGGGTTACAGTATTGGGTGATAAAACAGTGCCCTCGTTTGGTGAATGAGTGATTTACAGAAGCAGGAAAAGTAAGACAAATATACTGAAACTTTCTAACTACACAATGTACATGTTCTAGTAGCAAATAAAAGTAACAATTTTAGTTTCTAAAGTTATAAAATGTATTAACTGACCTCATGGAGGGTAAATGCCTCATGACCACATCAAGAGCTTGAATTGTCTCAAAAGGGATACCGGGGAGCCGTCCAGATAGTGCTTCATGAAGAGCTTGCAAACTAACACATGAAACCCACTTTATGGCCACTTTAAAACTTCTGTCTTTCCCTTCTCCAGGGATTGTCACCTCCAGCTCCACCTACGACAGAATAACATGCTTGTTGGGGCAATAACAGATACAATGTTTTTTACAATTGTACTTTTATGGTTTATTTAGATTTTTTCGTTTTAAACCCAAAATCACTTAACTTAAAAGTATTTACCTTAGAAAATCAGTACTTGTATAAGCTCTATTTACCTTGTCTCTCCCTATAGGTAAGGGCATTGCTGTGTATAAATTCTTCCTCCCATCATAAACAGGCTTTCGGTCACCAAAGATCTGTGTTTTAAAGTGCTGGACCATGTGCTCAACAATTTCACTAGAGAAATGGGGAAAAAGTTATGGTTAGATACAAAACCTAATTCTATTTTAGCTTTAGGGTTTAAAGTAAAATCTCAAACTAACCGGTTGACCCTGCGTGGGCACTTTTCAGGTTTGATGTCAATGTCATAATGGTATACCTCCAGTTTGGGGATCTCCATCTCAAAGAAATTGGCCTGTAGTTTGATTGTCCTACCCATGGTGCCAAAGTCTGGCCTCTGGGGTGGTTTAAAGACATATTCTTGGGGTGGAGGTGGGGGAGACTGAGGATCTGCTAGTGTGCACAAACAAGATTCATGAGCTTAGAAAAGCCTTACATAATGCTAACTGCTTATTATTTTATATAACAGGCAAAACTAAATATTATTTATAATTTTTCTTTATCAAATGCAAAATTAAACTTATGTCAAGCTGGATGACATCCATAAGACAACATATATGACAACCATATAAAACAAAGTGTGTGAATGTTAAACCAAACATCTGTTCTAATATGTAACAATGTAAACGTGTTTCATCCATAATAAACCAAATTTAGTTTATTTTTCTCTCCTTTATTTTTAATAGCACAAAAACAGCCCTGAGATGGGCTGGCGACCCATCCACGTTGTGTGCTAGGATGGGCACAGCAGACCCCCGTGACTGAATGAATTAATGAACACAAAAAGACAGCTTTTTTATTGCTAAGCAGTCAAGTGCAACATCTATTAGAAATTCATTAGAAAAGAATTTGTAAACTTTTTTGATAAATTATGCAATGTATACAAATTAACTGATCCCTTCTGACCAATCAAAGAAAAAAAAAGAAAACAGTATCAAAACCCAATGCTATAAAATGATGATTAATACATTAACTATTAGCCACCCTAAAATATTTGTCACTGGTCATGAGTAGTGAGAAAAAGAGATCAAGAGAATACAATCCTACTGGTCACCTCCACCACATTAACTGTAATAAAGAAACCTGTGTCTGTTCCATAAAACACAAACACTTGACAAGGCAGTAGGAAAAAAAACTCTGGCGAGAGGGAGGTGGTTCTCAACTTAGTTATCAAACCCAGAAATGCAAAAGTTTTGAAGATAGTCACATGTCTGGAACTGGATCTTATCCCGATCTAAGCTGCAGACTCTTTATCTAAAACCCCCAGAAACATTGCAGATGCCCAGCAGTCTACTCCACCTAGCACACATCCACACACGCATTCAAACTCAGCAAAACTACCAACAACTTATAGCGAAGATACAACATTTAGAAATGTGTTTATAATTTGCATCACTTATAAAATTTAAATGACATTAAAAAAAAAAATTTATTTCACTGACTAACATATTTAATATTCACAATGTATACACTTTAGAAAAATAATTTATTAAGTGTTCGTCTTTTATTTCTGTAAGTTGTTTATTTAAGTAAATTGTTATTCTAAGAATCATTGGGGGTGGCGCGGTGGTTAGCACGCTCGCCTCACAACAAGGTCCCGGGTCTGGCGTCTTTCTGTGTGGAGTTTGCATGTTTTCCCAGCGCTTGCGTGGGTTTCCCCCGGGTACTCCGGTTTCCTCCCACTGTCCAAAAACATGCACATTAGGTGGTTTGGTAAGTCTAAATTGGCCATAAATACCCAGCCCGATTAGGGTGCAGCCTTAGTGCTGGTCCCAAGCCCGGATAAATAGGAGGGTTGTGTTAGGAAGGGCACCCAGCGTAAAACCCCGCCAAGTCGAATGTGCAACCCCTAACAGGAGCAACCAAAATTTCTACCCATCATTGGAACAATAAAACCAACAAATTTACAATCTATTAACCTACATAAAACAGGCAGACTAAGGACAGTTTTTTTAAACAATGAACATTAATATTTTAAAAGGTACTTGTGCTACATTAGATTAAAACATTTCAATTTCAAATCTGTTAAGTTTTAATGCTGGTGCGAATCGGAAATATGAAATAGTATAAATACACAGATTTTCTTTTACTTTGCTGGTTTAAACTTTCATACTGGATCTCAATTTGATAGTATCGTGGTTCATTGGTATCGGAATATTGTGGTACAATTCCAATTAACACCATGTTACCAGGAACTAGACATTTATCTAACACGAGTAATTAAATAGCCTTGATTAAATTGTGTAATGAATGGTTGGAGCTGATCAGGAGCATCAGTACCACCAACCTACCAAGGCCATAACCCTTCACTATTCAGAACAACTGCTACAATCTAAGTCTGGTACTCAGGATAAAGGGCGCCAGAAAAGTAAATGTACATAGAATTCTTATTTTCTGTCTCTTATTTCCAACAAAACATTTATAAAGATATTTAACCAACAATGTGAAGCAGCAGACTTTCCGATCAATCTGTTAAATAATGCGATTAACGAACTTGTGATCAACACATAGCTTAGCTACTGTTGCTATACTGAAGGAAAAAAACTAGCTAGCATAGGTGATCAATGTTACAGCTGCTTAGCTTTCATGTTATTTCTAAAAGTATGGGATTTTAAAAAACAACAACACAGTTGTTAATATAAACATTTTAACCATTATGGAACTCGGGTGAGTTTGTAAGCTAGCAACATTCACTTTGACTCCTTTAGCTTGCTAACAATAACATAGCAAGCAGCACGAACATGCGGGTTTATACAACAGCCCAAGAACTCGCCATTTCTTTACTTCACACTCTCATGCTTTTGCTCCGTCGAATTCGCAGCTTTACTGGACCGGTGTTTTTATAGTCCAGAGTTAATAGAACGATTGTGAATTAGCTTGTAGTTAGCCAGTGAGCTCGCCCAGTAGCGGTTACTCACCACTCGCGGCTCCGCTCGGGAACATTTCAGCTGCTTTCTATAACACACCTCGCCGGATTATTTTTGCTTTTAAAACGTCGCACGGTGCATCCGCGAGCAGGAAAGGAAACTTATTCGGCTAATAGCCTGATGTTATGCGGGGGGGGGAAACAACGTTTTATACAAGAGTTCAACTACGAGACCAAAAAAGAATCCCCACTCCCATCCCCCGTCACAACACGACCTGCTGTGTACTAGACAAATCTGCAAGCAAATGTTTTCCACCCGTATTCATATTAACCCCGCCTCTACCATTCACAAGCAGTTGGCCGGTTAAATATGGCGAACACACACGTCAACAATGCTGCCATTTTGGTAGAGGCAACTTTCTAAACATCATTCATTCATTCTTCTTACCCGCTTATTCCCTAATTCGAGGTAACGGGGGTCCGCCGGTGCCTATCCCAGCGCACATAGGGCGAGAGGCAGGGGTACACCATGGACATTTTGCCAGTCCATCTCAGGGCCAGACATACCACTCACACACATTCACACGTTTTTGGACTGTGGGAGTACACGGAGGAAACCCCGGAAATTGCGGGGAGAAATGCAAACTCCACATAGATGCCCGGCCCGGGAATCGAACCCGGGACATACGTCATTTAGATTGAAATTTTATGTCAGTTAAGGGCTCAGGGTCCAGCAGTATTTTAATATTTAATACTGTGTATCAATTTGCTGTTGCAATTTACTGATTTGTGGTATGATTAATGTGTGACATTCTTATATACTAATATATTCAAGATACACACACACACACACACACACACATTCACTCCTATGGTCAATTTAGAATCACTAATCAATCTAACGTACAAGTTTTTTTGAGTGGTTGTATGTCTATGTGTGGCCCCGTAATGGACTAGCGACCTGTCCATAATGTACCCCTTCCTTTCTCCCTATGTGTGCTGGTAAAGTCTCCAGCACACTCTTGTGATCCTGAATTATGGAATAAGCGGGTAGCCAAGTAGATGAAGATTATTATACGGGGGCATATTATTAACAACCAATCACAGTGTATAATACAGCGCGCCAATTGCAGAAACCCATAGCAGGGGGCTGGTTACAACGAGCCAATCCCCGAGCTCGTTCTGCCGTGCATTTTGGGGATTAGTCTATTAACGGGTGGGAAAAGTAATCCTTTTGACGCCACACTTTGCTAAAATTAAAGCTACAGGCATAAATTAAAATAAGGCAAAGGGGTTTTTTTTTTTTTCTTCCACTAAAACATAATCAGCGCGGAGTCATGTTCATGCTTATTATAAAAGGATCTATGCAAAAAAGAGCTGTCAAAGAATTTACGCCATTTTTACTTTTATACTGCTTATTCAGAACGACTTACAACTGAGCAATTGAGGGTCTTTCTCAGGGGCCCACAGTAGTGGCTGGGACACGAACTCCGGTCTTTCTAGAACCAGAAGAACTCTTAAAATGAAACATAAAAGCATTCTCCAACAAGGTAATATTTTATTATCAAGGTAACAACTTACTAAACTGTCATGTAAAAAAGGCTGAGTCCCATAAAACAGGTGCGGGTCCACCTCCACCTTCCCTCACCCTGGCTGAGGAGCTGGCACTGTTCCTTAACAAAGGGCGACCTGTAATTAATGGGATTCCAGGGGGCAGTTCGCTACCAACACAAGTGGCTTAGTCAAATGTAGGTTTATCACATTATTACTCATGATATATTGGTGATTTCACTGTGTAGCAATGTTTAATAAATTAAATCAACATTCTCCATTAAAAATGCATTTGAAATGCATTTTACTGTTATTGCTTCAATGTGTCCTGCATTTTTATTTTATATTACTGCATATGATGTATACTGTAATCATTTTTACAGTAGTCTTACATTTTCTTTTGAGGTGTTTATTCTAGAATATACATTGAGTGCCTTATTAGTTTTATTGTATTGCACTTTGTATTTATGGACCTCCTACATCACCAGATTCGGTTGTAAGTGATGATTGTCTTTAGATCTTTAGGTTTCTGTTTGGTAGACCAAGAATCTTTTAATTTTTACACTGCAGGATGTAGATGAAGAGACATTTATGCTCTAACAGAAATTGATACAGCAAAACCAATAGAGGTATATACTGCCACCCCCCTTTTGGGGTTTAAAAATGTGACATTGTCAGTGCAATTTTACAGGACAGTGCTGGGGATGTCAATGAAGATGAGGGTCCATCTACCTTCACCAAGAATCAGTGTACGAACATTTCTGCAGCTATAATGTTTAGTCTATGTTTGTATTACAAACTTCAAATTTTAATTATGTGGAATTATTGTAGTTGTCTGCCAAAGAATTATATAAAGTCCATCTTTTAAGAAAAATTAAAAAAACTGACCTTGAAATTGAATTGCTGGCGCAGCAGCTTAAGGTGAGAAACAGTATGTGAACATTTAATCTGTTATTTGTTGAGTGGAATATAAAGCATTAAATTAACTTTTTTTATTACAGCAAATAAAGAAATAAAGAAAGAACAAACAGCCTTTGGCTCTTAATTGATTTTATTAGAAATAATTCTGGCAAAGAGTTTCTCATACCACCCTGCCATCTCTTTGGTCAGCTGTGTTTAATTGGGCATCCACTTGGCCATCCTTATCCATAGGTGGCGGTGTCCTCTCACTTCTCATTGTGGCAATGTTGTGCAAAACAGCACATGACCTCTCTGGTCTGACCCTGAGCTAACGTAGGCACTGAAACCTTGCCTTCAAGATGCCAATAGTCATCTCCACTCTAACCCGTGTTCTGCCGTGGACAAGGTTAAATTGTGCCTGTGGTCCAGGGTAGGGTGTCATCATAAATGGCAGAAAAGGATACCCTCTGCCCTCAGCAAGTAACTATTAAGTTGTCCTATAATGGCAGGCAAAGTGTATAATTGTAACGACGCCGTGAGCACAGAGAGTCGGATCCATAGATGCAGTGAAGGTGACGATTTAATAGTGAAGAGGTGCAGATATAAATATACAGTGGAACACGGAACAAACAAACAAAACACGAAGACTGAACATAGAACGAAAACCCACACACATCCCAAGTCTTAAAGTTCCCAAATAGCCGAAGTCCAGAGATCACACAACGAACTGGAATAACGCCGCACAATAACAATAACCCACACCTGCGCTTGCTAGCGCGTGACCTTAAATATTACATCATATTACGGCAGAGGAACCTGAAGGCCACTGAGGGACACCTGAAGGCCACTGAAAGACCGCGAAGGGAACTCGAAAGGCCGCGAAGGGAAATCAGAATGCCACGGCAGGACACCTGAAGGCCACGAGGGGAACTCGAAAGGCCACGAAGGGAGCTTGAAAGGCCACGGAGGGAACCCGAAAGGCCACGGAGGGAACTCGAAAGGCCACAAGGGAAACCTAGAGGGACCGGAGGGGACCCAGGAGGAACCGAAGGGATCGGTGGGAACCCAAGAGGGACCGAAGGGAACCCATTAGGGACCTCTGAAGGGACCGGAGGGACCTCTAAAGGAACCAGAGGGACCTCTAAAGGAACAAGAGAGACCTCCAAAGGAACCAGAGGGACCTCTAAAGGAACCGGAGGAACCTCCAAGGGGGCCAAATGAACCTTTAAAGGGACCGGAGGGACCTCCAAGGGGGCCAAAGGAACCTTTAAAGGGGCCGAAGGGACCGGAAGGGCCTGAGAGACCTCTGGAGGGGCCTGAGGGAACTCTGGAGGGGCCAAAGGGGCCTCGGGAAACTGGAGGAGCCGAAGGGGCCTCGGGAAACTCTGGAGGGGCCGAAGGGGGCGCAAAGGACTCTGAGAGGACCGAGAGGGACACTGCAGGACAGAGGGGGACCCCAAAGGGACAGAGGGGGACCCCAAAGGTAACAAAAGGGTCTCTGAAGGTACAGTGAACAGAGACAAAAGTTCAGGGGCAGACGCTGACAAGGGCTCAGATGCAGACGCTGACAAGGGCTCGGATGCAGATGCTGACGAGGGCTCAGATGCAGACGCTGATGAGGGCTCGGATGCAGACGCTGACGAGGGCTTGGATGCTGACGCTAACGAGGGCTCGGATGCAGACGCTGACGAGGGCTCAGATGCAGACGAGGACGAAGACACAGACGAAGACGAGCACGAAGACGCAGATGAAGACGAAGACGAAGAGGCAGACTCTGACGGAGCAGAAGACTCTGACGAAGACGAAGATTCTGACAAAGACGAAGTCGCAGAGGGCTCTGGTGAAGACGTAGAGGGCTCAAGTGAAGACAATCCCAGATGATTGAGACCCCTCGCTGGACCGAACAATCCAGTTCGCTTACGGGCCCCAGCTGCACGTCCAGTACATGTGACACCAGGCGGGGTCGCCACCCTGGGGTAGCCTCCATCACCTGGATCACTGCAGTAACCATCGAGTGTGACAGACGAGATGTGAACCTCTCTAGCGCACAGCGAGTACGTGTCCTCCATGCAGCCTGGGGAAAACACGGTGGGCTCTGATGCAGACACAGTGGGCTCTGATGCAGACACAGAGGGCTCTGTAGGTCCAGAAAAGGTTTCAGAAACCCAGTGAAACCAGGGAGTAATATCCACGGGCTGTTGCCAGTATAGCTCCCACACCGTCGCTATCGCCAGTAATGCCTCTTCGCACAGTAACTGGAGGAAAAACTTACATTTACTTTTTTTCCGTGGAAACAGACGAGCGCGTGAGAAATACCGGCGACATTGAGCAACGAAGGGCAGACACTGATCCTGCTTGCCGTTATATTTGCTGGTGGGGCTTCAGGTGCTTACCCTTTGGTGCTAGCAAGCGTGCTAGGATGTTAGCCGGTTCGGATAGCGATCGGACGGCTAGCGTGTGCAGCCGGATAACAGCGACCGGTTAGCAGGTTAGCTTCAGTAGCATTTAAGGCTAACGCTTGCGATGCTAGACGCGCCGACAAAAAGTCCGGGCTAAACGGTTTAATTAATAAATCCATCACCTTGTTCCTTCTCGCTGGATCCATAGTAGGTGAGTTATTCTGTAACAACGCCGTGAGCACAGAGAAGAGAGTCGGATCCATAGATGCAGTGAAGGTGACGATTTAATAGTGAAGAGTTGCAGATATAAATATACAGTGGAACACGGAACAAACAAACAAAACACGAAGACTGAACATAGAATAAAAACCCACACACATCCCAAGTCCCAAAGTTCCCAAATAGTCGAAGTCCAGAGATCACACAACGAACTGGAATAACGCCGCACATTAACTCACACCTGCGCTTGCTAGCGCGTGACCTTAAATATTACATCATCGCCCAGGTAACCTAGTTGCCAGGACGACAACCCCAAATAGTCGAAGTCCAGAGATCACACAACGAACTGGAATAACGCCGCACATTAACTCACACCTGCGCTTGCTAG
>JAOTRA010000022.1:3050312-3060674 GCA_026260255.1 Pseudolaguvia tuberculata
AAAAGAAGAGAGAGAGAGAGAGAGAGAGAGAGAGAGAGAGAGAGAGAGAGAGAGAGAGAGAGAAAAAATTCCTAAGGATGGCCACATGCATGCCGAACAGGTACGAGGCAGACAGTTAGGTAGGAGGAATGCAGTCAGTGTCTCACACAGTTCCCAGTTAACAACACAGTAATGAACCCTTTACAATAAAATAAAAAAAGACATCCAGGCATTTTTATGGCTTATTTATACTTCAGAAAAGATGCACATGAGCTGAATCTTGGAGAAGGGGCTTGTGGGTAAGTATATCAATCAAAGAAAGCAAAAGGACGCCTTAAAATCTTACAATCTGTGCTGTTGTGGATCAAATTTAATTGGTTGACCAGAGGAAATATATTTTAGAGCTGGGGTTGGGCTAAGATCCAGAAACACACTCCACGACCAAAACCAGAACTAGAATCATTGATTCGTTGTTTTGGTGGAAGCAACGTTCAGGGATTCAAGTTTGTCTTAAATCTTCAGAATGTGAATGTTTAAAAGACAAAATAGTAAAAAGTACTGTAGAAGTTTGGATAACTAAATTATTCTTTGTTACATTCAGTGCTTCTGTAAACTTTCCTTGATGAAATATTTCTGTCATAAAGTATTCAGAGAGGAAAATGAGATGATTATGATGAAAAATAAATCGACATTATATTGCCATTTCTGTTAGCTAATAAAAACAAAATGAAACTTTGAGTGCCGTTTTCAGAAAAAGTCTAATACAAATGAATATTTGACCGTTGGTGCAGTAAAGTACAGATCCACGGGTGGGGTGCGACTCCATCCATTTTACATACATTGGGTGTCTATGTGACCTAAACTATAATGAAATGGTAACAGTAAGAAGAGCAGATACACATACAGTTTCATGACAAAAAGACCTTGTATAAATCATGTGGAGTTTAAAATCTAAATCTATTCTGAAATTCACTGAAAGGTAAACACGCTACATGACTAAATCCCATTTAAAGTGGCAATAAAAAGGCAATTCAAAGATCACGAAACACAAACCCACATTTAACAAAGTCTTAGTTTTATGTGTGTTATTTATAGTTTCCTTTTTCAGGTGTTTAAGGCATTATTTATTTGTGTTGGTTAAAGACTTAAGGATTTAAAGATATAATCAATCAATACATTAAATAATGTTTTTAGTTCAAGAGACACAGAGAAAGACAAAGGGGACAGAGACTTCTTCACAAATGGGGATGGAGGTTAACAAAGTTATAACTTTTATAGAAAGGTTATTTTCCAAATATTTAACGAGACTAAATAAGTTACAATATCAATTACACTAAAATTAAGACTAAAATAGTCTTAAATTAAACCAAATATAATGTAGTCAACTAAAACTAAAGTAGATTTGGTTGACTAAAATCTTCTATTATATACAATGACAAAACATAGACTAAAACTTAAACAAAGCAGATGTTTATAATAATACTAAAACTAATATTGCATTGTAGTACAAAAGTTAAAACCAAAATTCATTCATTCATTCATCTTCTTACCCGCTTATTCCCTAATTCGGGGTCACGGGGGTCTGCTAGAGCCTATTCCATTGCACATACGGTGATAGGCAGGGGTACACCCTGGACAGTTCAAAAGTCCATCTCAGGGCCACACATAGACGAACAACCACTCACACACATTCACTCTTATGGGCAATTTTGACTCACCAATCAACCTAATGTACATGTTTTTGGATGGGAGGAAACCGGAGTACCTGGAGGGAATCCATGCAAGCGCGGGAGAACATGCAAACATGCAAACTTTGCACAGAAAGATGTCCGGTACAGGAATCGAACCCCACACCTTCTTGTTGAAAAGTGCTAACCACTACACCAGCGTACTGCCCACTAAATTAAATTATACTGTCAAAAATAACATGCCAATATGGGCATCATTTAGGGATCTGTAGTACTAGAAGTGTGATAAACTTTTTTTTAATATTCATTTCCAACCATATTTCTTTCTCTGACTGTTACTACTTCACAGATACTATTCAAACATAATGAAAGCAGATGGATAGATAAGGATAATGACACTCTACGGTTGTATGTCATAAGAGCAGAATGTTTAACCAGATTTAATCCACATCACCACAGCCAAATCCTGCAGGCGCCAGCGGTGATGCAGTCATGCCTGCCTCGACCAGAATTCAGCTTTCTTGCACATTCCATATGGGGATACAGGAGAGGTAGGTAGAACAACAAAGCTAGAACTTATAAAAAAAAATCAAGAACTAATGGTCTGATACATATCTTAACATATCATACTAGCCCCCTTACTATCCCTGAAAGCAATTAGGTTTAATTCCACCCACTTCCAGAGACACTCAACCTACTCTCATTAGCACATGAGAGTCTTTTGCACATAGAATGTTTGAATCAAATTTGTCTAAAGGTAATTTTTCAAAGAATGTTTTGTAAAATGATCCCTAACTATGCAGAAAAGTGGGAACCGTCACTAGAATTATGATGACATCAATCATCTAAAGACCAGTTCCATTGGTAGTGATGTCTCAGATGCTGAATTCCTACTACACTTGTAAAAAGTCTGACCAATATAATCATATACTGTAGAAAGCTTCAAATTTTTCCCCAATTGGGTTTTTTTATCTCAATTTTCTAAAAAGTTCCTATTCATGTACAAAGTTTGACAAATCTCCCTCTTTTTATTATATAGCTATATTTCTATTTATAACTGATGATGTAACTTTACCTAATATCTTCCTAATATCTTCTGTGTGCTGGTGGTTTTATTATGTAGAACTATTTCATGCCTCTAAGCAACCGTCTCCATCTGAGCTCTGGCTGAGGAATGCTCCACAGACAGAATAATCATTAGTAGCTGCTGTGCCATGGCCACAGTGGGACATCGGTTCAAATCAGGCCACTGTGAACGTTTCCCAGTCAGAGAACGGCGGGCTGGTGAGAAGCGCTCTCATTTTCTCTCTTATCCTTCATGAGGGCTTGAATAAAAGGTAGTAATGCCAAAAGGAGAGGACTCTATTGGTTATTCAACAACCAGAAAAGTAGAGTAAGAAGACAATTACATGTGGATAATGTTCTTGAATAATCAAGGAACCTGCCAGGGACTGACCCAATTCCACAAAACAAACAATTACTTTGTTTGGCAAATGATTTTTTATATATTTATTTAATGAGTTGCCCTCTTTGCAAATGAACATGAACAAATGACTCAAAAGTGACTCTGCAAACAGATGCACTGTGTTCAGGTGGCCTTAGATAAACAAACAGTAAGTGGCTAAGGATATCTTCACACAGGCCTGGAAGGTTGGCCAGAATTCCTGTGGCTTTCCTCAAAGGAAAAGGGAATTCCACCCAAAATCCACCATTGGGTCTGAAAAAATCACTAGAATGTTTTAAAATGTCAAAAAGCACAAACACACATTTAAGG
The DNA here is from genome assembly GCA_026260255.1 of Pseudolaguvia tuberculata. Taxonomy (NCBI): domain Eukaryota; kingdom Metazoa; phylum Chordata; class Actinopteri; order Siluriformes; family Sisoridae; genus Pseudolaguvia; species Pseudolaguvia tuberculata. The sequence goes on from JAOTRA010000022.1 coordinate 3,053,754, forward strand.
ATTTAATCTAGTTACCATTACTGAAAAGTTTTAATTTAATATAAGTTTATTTTGGTTGTGTGAAAGTAAGTATTATAAACATATAGGGGGCATGCTAGCATTGGGGTTATGGTGTTTGACTGCTAATTGGAAGATCAGGGTTTATCCCCTCAGTTGTATAGTAGAGAGTCGCTCTGGATAAGGGCATCTGCCAAATGCTGTAAATGTGAATATATTCAAATATTTAATGCAGCTGAACTGTAAACTAAAGACTTGAATGCTCTTAGTTGATATTACTATTACAAACTATTCCATAATACAGAATTTTTCCCTTGTCACTGCATGCCTCATTCCACTCTTCATCCATCTTTTATGTTTCTTTCTAATTTTATTTTCATCGGTCCTCCAAGAAAATACAGTATGCAGGATGTAATCGGATAGCTGAATCCACATCACTTTCCTTTTCTTTTTTTGGACAGCATAATGTTTGAACAAAGTGATATTAAGGAGACTTTTTATCATACATTCATTCATTCATTTTCTTACCCTGATTCCCTAAATCAGGGTCACAGGGGTCTGTTGGTGCTTATCCCAGCTCAAATAGGCAGAGAGGCAGGGGTACACCCTGGACGGGCCGCCAGTCCATCACAGGGTAACACATAGACAAACAACCATTCACACACACACACACACACACATTCACTCCTATTGGCAATTTAGAATCACCAATCAACCTAATCTGCATGTTTTGGGACTGTGGGAGGAAACCGGAGTACCCAGAGGAAACCCACACAAGGGCAGGGAGAACATGCAAACTCAGCACAGAAAGATCCCTGGTCCAGGAATCGAACCCGGGACTTTCTTGTTGGGAGGCGATTGTGTAATCCACTACATCACCACGCTTGCCCATTTTGTCATACATGATTCTCTATAAGGATTCTAACAAAATCTAATGATTTTTTTTCTCCAGTGTTCTGTCCTATTTCTGTCAGTAAATTACTTACAAACAGAAGCTGATTTACAAATTTTATGTATAATTCTTGATTTTACGGTTTAAATATGTAGTATGTATGACAATACGTCCGTAAGAGACAATAAACCAGGACCCTGGCAATATAATAGAAACATAGAGCATGTTATTCTCTTTTACCTTAGTGCTCCAGAGTTTGACAGTCCAGTCAAAAGATGAGGTGACGAACAGGTGGGAGAAGTCTACTTGCCCAACAGCACTGTGGCAGCTGATGCCTGTCACTGGTCCCTGATGTCCTTCGAACATCTCACAGATTCCAGCTTTACTGCAAGTCCACAGAACAATGCAGTTGTTGCAGAATCAAGTGCCATCTTATTACAGGGAAAAGTCATCACTTTATTACTGATGGATTTGCATTGATGCTCTTTTAAAATAAACCAGCTGTGCAAAAATAAATATCCCTAGCACAACATAGTTAATAAGTTACAGACGGTAAGTTATTGTAGTATAAGAGATTCAGTTAAAAAGTTCTTGGTTACATGTTCCACTAACCTGCCGTGTCTGGAAGCGGTGTATACAGTTCCTTCTTCACTTCCCACCACAAAGTTATTAACATCTCCAGCAGGGAAGGCCATTCCAGTCACTGCTACTGGTTTTGACTTGTTATAGACCAGCTCCATGCTCTCCTGCAACATCCAAACCAGTCTTAGAAAAGTATGTTTGCAATCAGGAAAATAATTTAAACAGTGCATCAACTTAGTAGTCAGTTCTCGGGTCAGAAATACCTGATCAATTAACTAACAAAACTGATTATATCTTATTAGTAGATTGAATGAAACGGATGGTTAAATGAGTAATTACACAACCTAGTACACACAAATTCAATGATAGTCTAAATGCTAAATATAATAATATATTGATGGGATATTTCTTTTTTTATTTTACAAATACAGCTGATCCATTTTGAATGATTTATTTTTATTTATTCATTATGAACTTATCTGAAATATGTTCAAGCTCAATTCTAGGCCAGAGTTTATAGTGGTTGATAAATTATTTAACTGATACATAAGCTTGTATTTACTGCTTGCTGTGTATGTGATAATAATTCTTTTTTTTATTTCAGAATGAATTTTAGTATTAATTAACAATGAATGGAAAATGGAGATATTTTGTACCTGGTGGAGTTTTGGTTCCTGGTGAGTGAGCGTTTTGTTGAACGTTGTTTGATTTGATTGTGTAAAAATGCTTTGACACCATCTCTAATATTCATAAAATCTATATATGTCAGGGTAAATTAACTCTAATAGTAATCACAGACTCCCCAAAGTGATCAAAGTTCAGTAATAGAGAGGTTTAAGTGGAAATTGGGCCTGAAGCAGTACTTACCTGTGGCTGGGAAAGCATATCCAAGCTCCAGGAACACATCCGACCATCTGTAGACACTGTGATCAAGTTGTTGGCATTCTGAGTTCCCACCACATTTACACAGTACACTGGATGCTACATTAATGGAAATATATTAAAATACATTCAAATGGTTTGAAGAACTGTCATAGACACTTTATTCTTCTGTATAGGAACGGTTTTCTCTTGAGTTAATAAGTGTGTGTAACAGTACCTTGCTTAAATGTGCCATGCAATAGTGTGCAAATACAGACGATTGTGTGAATCTATTACGTCAATATTGTGGTCAATAAAATTTTTGCTTTTGGCCCACAATGGATTCTTTGAGAGACCTGACAGCATGTTAACTATGTGGTACAGACATCGGCTTTCATAATTGATGTCTAAAGCGTTTAAAGCTACAGCATGGCCATGTTACTACAGAATGGCACAATGAGTACCCAAGCACCCTTGTGAGCTCTATTCCTGTCCTGGGTTTTATGTACTGCATGACATCAAGTCAATTAGGTCTCGTTAACATGTTAATAGAAAGATCAAATTTGTCCCGGATATGGATTGAGGTTTAAAGTGTTATAATTATTAAGAATAGCACAATAGACAAGTTCTTACAGTATGTGCAGCTGCAGAGAGCGGCGTTCGCTGGACTGGGGTTCTTCGGTGGCTGCGGTTGTCCCAGAGAACGATCTGTCCTGAATATGTGCCACCCACCAGCAGATTAGAATGAAAACGGGCAAAGCCAACAGATACCACAGGAGACTTGGAATTAAAAAAAAAAGACAAGATATTTAAGACAAGCTAGATAGATAGAGGAGCACAATGCTGATGAGCTCGCTCTAAAGATCACATGCAGGAGTTCGTTTTGGGTAGAAAACGTAACAATGGAGGGGATTGTGGGCACAGAAGCTTTAGATTACAGCACCATAAGCAGCGGGCAGCGGAGCAAGAAACGTGGCTTTTGTTGTGACAGCCTTGGCCTTGAACTTCCCCTCTGTCTTCACTTTTATTGGGTTTTCCGTTCCTCATGAATGCCCAACAAATGAAAAGTGAGCTTATGCTTTTATATAGTCACACAAATTCCCTCAACAAGAATCACTAGTTCACCAGGGTTCTGATTAACCCTGCATAATTCTGCTCTATATTTATGCCAATTATCTTCACAGGACAGTTACCCCATCCCACCCACTAACCCCCAACACTTCAGTGGAAGCTGGCCTACGCTGAGACTAAAGTGCGACCGGTTTGTTTTCTTAGCGCTCGGCAGTCGTCTGCTGTCTCCCTGTTTCACCGCACCAGCTGCGGCCGCCAAGTCATGCAACCAGAGTTCATTTTAAAGTGACTGGAAAACAAACCAGAGTAAAAAGAAAACATGCTTTTCTTTCTCTTCGTTCCTTTTCTCCCATTTACAAAAAATGGCTTCCAAAGACTTGAGAGCAGCCTCAGATGTGAGGCGGCATTTTAAAACTTAAACTAAAAATAAACTTAGTTGGGTTGAGGCACTGGCCATCAAAATACAGTATGCACACAGGACACTCAGAGCAGAAGTGTTTCAAAGTTGATTATAATGGGAAGTGTTTAGAATTTAGGTATGTACTTCCAGATAATAGAGGAAAGAGCTGGCTAGGCTAATCTGTATGTCATGCCTCTACTGAAGATACTGACTAACCAGTTTCATTTGCAACCTTGAATAAATTTAAAAGCCACTTCTGTAGCGTTCTAAATTGTGTTAATTGTATTAAAAGTTACTTAGCAAAATAAAACATGGAGCTTTTATTTTAACCTTTTTCATAATTTTATGCTTTAAAAAAAAAGAATCTCTAATGGATATTCATATAGTTATGAGAACAAAGGTTTTATTATAGTATATTACAGCATCATAGGCTGCAGGCAGTAGAGCAAGAAGCCTGGCTAAAGCGGTTCTACTTGGAAACTACTCCAAACCCAAATGCTTTGATGTAGAGGTTCAACATAAAGCCTATATAGGTTCTTTTTTGTTACTTTTATCCCTAAAAGCGTTTAAATTTAGACAATGTTCCTCAAGGGCTCAAAATTGCTAAAGAAGTTCTGTTTTTCTTTTTGTCATTTTGTGCTACATAAATATTAAGGACTGCTTCCAAGGAATAAACCAAGGTTTTATTTTTATTTTTACACTGGACATTTATAGAAAGTGTGTGCTTTGAAACCCCATTGACAGTGAAATAGTGTTGCGGGGTTCCTCCCAAAATTCTAAAACCCAAAATAACAAACTAAAAGAATACATTAAAGTTTGGGTTTTTTTGGCTGCAGCATCTAGCTTCTGGAGGAAGTTCTACCTTTTTTAAATTAATATCTATTCTTTTAAGGTTCCATTCATTTATTCATCTGCTAACCAGCTCATTCCTTAATTTGGGGTCATGGGGGGCAAGCACAGAGAGAACATTCAAACTCTAAACAGGAAGCCAACAAGTCCGATCCAACATGAATTAATAATACTTAAATTACGAATTGCAAGCACCTTATAATATTTCATTCTTATCAAACTGTTGATTGTCAGTTATGTGAACTCCGCACTGAAAGACCCCTTGTGTAAACCTTGATATGAAGCGACCATGCTAACCAATACAAAACCGCATTGCCCTTTAATGCAAACAGAACACTTACAATACAATTCTGTGTAAATCACAATCTTCATAATCTCTATATAATCTTAATAATCTTATTTTATAATCTCTATAACAATAATTATAGGATATGTGTGATGTTGAATAATGTAAGCATTTGCTTAAAATTGTGTGCGGGATTCATTGGTCCAAGGATTCTGTGGATTGTAGGGATTTGGCAGAAAACCAGGTCCTACAGTCTCACATGACTCAAAAGAACTTAAATGGATTCCGATTTCTAATCTCTACGGGTTTATGCTCTGAGATTAGTGATCAGTACAGTGTTAATGCAGAGTGACAGCAGGACACGACATCACCCAAACACCATATCAACAACAGCCTTAAAACGGAGCTTTAAGCCCCTTCCTTTACTCCGACAATATGTCTATCTTTGTCTGTTTTCCTTTTCCTAAACTTTCATAAACTCTCTAGTCTATTTGCTGTAGTCATGTGTCAGGGACATGCTCCTTCAGACTGCAGCTTCATTACTGAACTAATGAACACAAGCCCAGGTCACCACAACAAGAGGGTAATAACTCTGCCATGAAGCCATTAATCAAAGACTTAATGAAGTATTGTAACCTAAAACCTCCTCTCGGTGGAGTCAGCCACGGCCAACCTCGACCTCCAGCCCTACCACAAGCCTCCCACATGCAACAATGTGAATTCTGCATTGAGGCCTCACAACCAGTATCAAAATCATGGGCTTGATCCCAGACTAATTGCACAATTTTAATAGTGCAGGTATCTGTAGGTCTGATCTCGGATTGATCTAAAAAAACTTAAATATAAATACCAATACTAGAGAGCATCAGGGTTATAAAGTGGGTTCAATAATTACATACATATATATATAGTACTACATGTAAATATATAGGTATTGATATAGCACCTAGGGCACCGCTGTGGCGTAGTGGTTAGCACGTTCGCCTCACAACAAGAATGTCTCGAGTTTTTCTCCCCGCGCTTGAGTAGGGTTTCCTCAGCGTACTCCGGTTTCCTCCCACAGTCCAAAAACATGCAGATTCGTGATTCTAAATTGTCCATAGGAGTGAATATGTGTGTGAATGGTAGACTGGTGACTATGTGAGCTAGGATAAGCACCAGCAGACCGCCGTGACCCCGAATTATGGAATAAGTGGGTAAGAAAATGAATGAATGAATGAATGAATGAATAAATAAATATAGCACCTTAGAAAGACTTAAAATACTCATTTGATTTATTATTTTTTACTAACCTACCCTTTCTTAATTTTTTAGCATAAAATGCACATTATTCATTAATTCATCTTCAAACCTGTTTATTCCCTAATTCGTGGTCACGTGGGTCTGTTGGAGCCTATCCTGGCACACATAGGGTGAAAGGCAGGTGGTACACCTCAGGCTGCCAGTCCATCACAGGGACAAACAGCCCTCCTCACTTCTATAGTCAATTTAGAATCCCCAATCAACCTAATGTTTTTGGACTGTGGGAGGAAACTTCAATACTTTCATGCTGTGAGGTGACCACTGTAATAATTAAATTACAATGGGTTGCCAAATTTCACTAAGACATTGGCTTGAAAATTTAAAACACCTTCAAATAACCTTTAATTATTAACATATAACATACATGACATACATGTATGTTATGTATGTATTTTTGCTTCTGAGACAACACGTCAATGACAGCTATAGTACCAGAGGAGAAAGTCTTTTGACCTCCTGTCAAGATTTTAATTGGATATTAATTAACAGTTTTATTACTCTTTAATTATTCATTTGTTCATCTTCTTTACCCGCTTAATACAGGATCACAGTGGTCTGCTGGAGCCTAATCCCAGCTCTCTGAAAGGGTAATAGTCAGGAGAAGTGTAATGAATCACCAGACACACGAGTTGTGGAATCCATGATGCAGAGATCAAATGTAATTTATTGGGAAATGGGAAT
>JAOTRA010000022.1:3070875-3080996 GCA_026260255.1 Pseudolaguvia tuberculata
TATATATAGAGCACTCACATTCTCCCCACATAAATAATAATTTTTTTATTAACTAATAAAGAAACATAATTGTTGAATATACATAAATTATTATTATATATATATATACACAAAAAGGTCCCGGGTTCGATTCCTGGGCTGGGGATCTTTCTGTGCAGAGTTTGCAAGTTATCCATGTTCTTGCGCGGGTTTCCTCCAGGTACTCCGGTACCCCCCAGTCCAAAAACATTTTGACATCAAGTTGATTGGAGATTCTAAAATTTCCATGAAAGTGAATGTGTGTGTGAGTGGTTGTTATGTCCAACCCTTGCCTTTCGCCCTTTGTGTGCTGGGATGGACACCAGCAAAACCTCTGTGACCCTAAATTAGTAGGTAAGAAGATGAATGAATGAATTTATCTTTCAGGTCAAAAACTTTGATCATAAAGGTTATGAAGTATATTTCTTCTATACATTGAGTCTCTGCTACAGTACTATACTTATTATCTGCTAAGCTAATGGAGATGTCTGTTTCAAGTCTGTTTTAAGTCTTTAACACACTTCTTATTAAGTATGTTTTTCTTACATTATTTTCTTACTTATTGTCTGGAGTAGTCACACAAATTTGCAAGGACAAAAAATGGTAAGGAAACGCTAGAGCAGATATGGAACCCTGATACAAAATGTGAAATATAGACAAAAACTAAAACTTTTTTTTTACAAAAACTTGTTAATATTGAAAATAATATGCTTTAAAATTAAATTAAAGTTATAATTTTCCAAAGTTTATTTTTTGACAGAAATGTGTGATCCAAAAATAATTAGTGCACCTCCTGCAGTACCACCCTCAGGGGTCCGAACCCCTAATTGAAGCCTCATGCACTAGTATTTTTTTGTATTTTTCCAAAAATATGAATTGTTACAAAACAAAACAAACGCATGAGCAGCTAGATGCTTAGATGAGAAGAGAGATGCCCCTGCAAGCTGAAATGAAAGAGTGTTGACAGGTATGAGAGGTCAGAGTGTGAGGTGACTCTACCTGAGGGGACCAGTCCAGACAGGTGATGACCCGGTGCTTAGACCAGTGCTCATCATAGAACAGACGATTAAAGGACAGACTTGACCCTCCCTGCAGGTCTCTGAGACAGAGAGAGAAAGATAGCTGCATCAACAATTTACGAGTATAGACAAATTGTAAAGGTCTAGAGTGTCACTAGAAAAATCCACTAATTTCGAAATCTACAGTTCTTCACCACATAATAACCTGCTATGAGAAGTACCCCTGACGTTCCATGTGCAATTTACTGTGCTATCTGTAGATACATTTAAGAGCTTATGTTTGAAATAATCTCATGTGAACAAGAGGCTGTGCATGAATGAAAGCATTTCTTTAAAGAGCATAGAACAGTGCAAAGGTCCAAAATTATGAGTCACCGGATTCACACACATGCACGCTTGTGAACACACAAATGCACACACGCACACGAACTCCCCTCTTTACCCTTCTTTATCCTCAAGGTCACGGCCACTGTAATCAAAAAAGATGTTGGAATCTTCAGCAAGAGCTCGTTCCATCACCCGAATACTGCGGTCAAAGAAGATCACAAACTCCTCAGAGTGCAGGACCTGCTGCTTCTCCTCCTCTGTCAGCTCCCGTGGGTAGCCTAACACACACAAACACACACACTTAATATATATATATTCATTCATTCATCTTCTTACCCGCTTATTCCCTAATTTGGGGTCACGGGGTTCTGCTGCGACTATCCCAGCACAAATACGGCGAGAGGCAGGGAGTACACCTTGGACGGGTCCTTAATTTATACATATATACATAAATGCACATATACTATATATACACTTGTATTAAAAACATACTTGCACACAATAACAAAATAAAGCAACCTAGACCACAGGAGTCATAGCAAAAATATCAAAGCATAGCAAAGGAAAAAAAGCTGGATAGCAAACATCCACAGAGATACAGTGCAGTGATAACATGCTGAAATAAAGACTACAAGCAAAGTAAATAAGCACACAAACAAGTGAATAAAGAAATAAATATATCAACACACGCACACATAAAATCTCATTATCTCATTTTTCTAATAATGACTATGTGGTCATTTATTTCTTCCCTTTTTTGATGTTATTGGGTTCTTCCATTTTCTCCCAGACCATTAGAGGCCCTTTACTTTGATCTCAGTCCACTTGATTCTCATGGACCTCTTTTTTGACGACTCATAAGGAAGACGAAGGCCTGATCAAAGTCTCAGTGGAGTCAAAGCACCCATGCGTTCTCGCAGCACAGTCCCAACAAGGCCTCTCCTTAGCCAGCTACACTTATTTACTCAATACACACGTACAAAGAATGCACTCTGTGCAGCCTTTGAAGTCCACTTGCTGGGGTCAAGTGACATTAATTTTGAATCGAGCTTGACCCACAATGCTGTGAGCAGATAAGCAGGACCCCTAGCCACAAAGATTGGTATCTGATATGAGGCGGAGGTCACACGCGAATAGCCATGCAACGCTCCAACGATCCTGATTGGTGACTGAGAGATTCCAAAGTTGTGAGACGCTCTGCAAAAGTTGGCATGATGTAAACCAAATGTACATACATACATAAGCAGTGTGTTATAAATGTTAATAACATTAACAAAAGGGCTGTTGACACAGTTAAGAGCTACGCATGTTTTCATAATAGTGAATGAATCCAAATTCTAACAAGTATAGTATTAGTCATCCTTAAATTACATTTTAAACTGATTTACATTAACACTGAATTAATCCTGTCACTTCCTCCTGTAACTGTCGCTAACACATGCAATCATTGTCTCAGCAGCAAGCACAGCAGAAAAGATTAGAGCACCTAAGGATTGTATTTGTTTTATTTTTGACCTTTTACATTTGTATACATTTTTGAAATATTTCAATATAAATTGTATTGCACTTGTATTGTAATATATTGTATTGTTACCCATGTATCATGATATATATGTGTGTATATATATATACACATATATATGATATTGTGAGACCCTTGACAACACACAGACCTAATTGCCATCATTTAATTCACCATATTAATGTTGCTTTATTAAGATTGACATGTCAGTGAAAAGGTTTCTAACTAAACCGCACTAAAAAGGAATTATACACTATTGTTACATTTATAGTTTTCTGTGGAAAGGCGGCACGGTGGAGATTAGCATGGTCGCCTCACAAGAAGCTCCCAGGATTGGTTCCCGTTTCGGGGATCTTTCTGTCGGAGTTTGCATGTTTCTCCGGGGTACTCCAGTTTCCTCCGACAGTCCAAGGACATGTACATTAGGCGGAATGGTGAGTCTAAATTGTCCATAAAAACCCAGCGATTTATGTGTTGCACAAGTCAGTGCATCATTAGTGTCGGTCCCAAGCCCGGATAAATGGGAGGGTTGCGTTAGGAAGGGCATCCAGGGGGTGATCAGCTGTGGCAACCCCCAACAGGATTAGCCATAGGATAATAAAAATATTTTTTTCTTTGGGGAAGGGGGTGTGTGCACAGTTGCTAATCGTTACACTACATGAGTGACTTACATTTTTTGTACTCATACATCTGAGCACTTAGGGGTTAGGGGCCTTGCTTAGGGACCCAGTGGTGGTAACATACCTAATCTTACATTTAGCATAAACCATTGAACTACTAATTCCTAAATACTGCTAGAATATTTGCTACAATATTACTGCTAGTGTTTATTATGTATATTTAATTATGTATATTTATTTATTCTAATAAAAAACATACATTTTATGTGTTTATAATTACATTTGATGCAGAAATTCCCAGAAAGCAATTTTGTACTTGCTATCTCAGTAACAGTTGGCTTGTCATGTGATATAAAGTGCAAACACTGGAGATTTAACCTACAAATGATAGATAAATATTAATAATATAATTTTTTCATGGGTTTATAATGCCACTGTTGTGCTCTTGTTGATCCGGGTTCGAATCCAGATTGGGACTTTCCCTGACACCCTCCCCCTTCTTCCACTTCAGTTGCTGTCTGTTAATCTCAATATGGGCAAAAGTACCCACAATATATCTTTAAAAATAGTTTGTGTGTTTAGGAGATATTTTATTAAAGACTATCATGTGCAACATTGAACTAGAACGAAGAAAATGAAATGACATTTTTTACAAGACTATGAGGTAGTTGTGTGTTGTTCCTCACTACAGAAGTTAGTACTAAATGGTTCATGTTCATAAATATGGATGAGCCCCAGAAAGTACACATTCTTACTCCATTCCACATAGGAGCAATGTTACTATTGCTGATAACTTTTTCTTTCCTATTTCCACCTTTACCTTTGATCAAAACAGATTTACTAGTTAGCTGGTAGAATACACTTTATCATTTCTAAGCTGCTCTACGTCCATGTTTCCAAGTTGCTCCTCATGACTAAAATCAGTGACAAATTGTCTTCGTTTTTCCATGACGAAAGAACCTTTTTACAAAAACTTTGGTCCCCAACACATACTGGACAAACACATTCAACGTCTTTTACATTTTGTACCTTCTTTTAAGTCCTTGCTCTCATCATCTTCTCTCTGGTCTGAGTCCAGACCTGCTTTGGGCTCTGTATTATCTTCATCCTCCTCTTCGTCCTCTGTAGAGAAAAAAAAACTGTGTAAAAAAACTGTCATCTGCCAAAATTTTACCCCTTCAATGACCCATTTTGAACCCAAAGCCTGGCCGCATTATTGCTAATCGCTTACAGATCTCCTGTAAAAGCTTGCATCCAGGCTAGACTCTTTACAAATGTAACAACACACAAATCGTGACCTCTAATTATAATCATAGTCTCGACTTGTTTTGGATCAGCATGCCTTATTTGTAAAGGATTTCATGGGGATTTGCACAGCTGCATTTTCACAAAGTTGTGCCAAAGATAAATACTGAGATAAAAGAAGACTTGCAAGTTCTGATAACCATGTGTGCTATACATGTGTGTATGAGTAAATCAAGATGTCTGCTGGGAGGGGAAGTACAGATACCAAACCGGAAACAAGACTGTTGAGTGGCGTGCCTCCTCTGTGCTCTCTCCTGACCCTCCTCATCTGCACTGTGCCTCCAGGCCATGACGACTCACCCCACAATTAACCCAATAACCCCAGTCAAAGAAGCAGCCTAGTGCTCATCTCCCAGAGGCACCTGCCTTTGCACCCCACCCCCTGCTCAACCCACCATGCTGGGCATGTGTTTCTAACCCTCCCCACTTCGGTGACCCACAGCCACACATGTTAAAGGGGCTCGGAGATGCTTAACACCCATTGGACACCTGTGCATAAGTGTGTGCCCTCACAGACACATTCTAACACACAGGACTCTGTGGGATTGTTTTCTTGTTGACCCTTTGTGGCAGAGGTTAACAGACATGGGTCATGCTGACAGTGGGCGCCCAGTTCTGAGGAGGAAGTGATTCGATCGCTCCAGACGTGGCACAGCTCACGCACTCAACACCAGCATGTTTGTGTTCACACCAGCTGAGACAGAAGTGCCTCCGGGCTTGCTTGACAGTTGAGTGTCGGGACTAGAAGAATTCACCCTCTAAAACTACTGGATAATGTCTGATATTATAAGAGACTCTGTGTTTTAAAAGCATCTATAGTTTTATTTCATTGAATAATGTTTTTTATGTGTGTTTATCTTAATCAGACTCAATTAATCAGAGATTCCAAAACAGCAAAGATGAAATCTAAATGGTAGCAAATAATAGGAAATGTGAAACTTTGATGGCTTCTGGCTGGGCACCTTTGGTGGACAAAAATCTCGACTGTGAGGTTTAATAAGCTCATATCAATGCTGAGTTTCTTTCCTATAGGCCTCTAGTGAATATGGATCAGTGATGTGAGTGCAGTTTGGGCTTGAGACAAATGCGGTTTTGCTGTTGAATGTGACCAAACCTCTGAGCCAAAGAGCAGCGGGAAAGCGAGGAGTCCTCAGGCCCAGACAGGCAGCCAGCCAAGCAACCCAAACCGTATCACAGTACACCACACTACACTCCTCCACCGGATCCTCTCTCCACATGTTTTTCTCTTGTACTCTGCTAGACTTGAAGGTGCACAAAGAAGCAACAAGTCTCACTCTCTCCATTTCAGGATTTTCTGACCATTGCCTCTGGCTCAGGCAGAAATAATGTACAAATGAGAAGAGGGAGAATATTTCACAGGCACCGTATGGCTAGGATCTGAAGTACCACTGTGGAACAGCAAACAATCTGAGATGAATATGTCCTGATTTGACCAGGTTTTGGGGGAGGATGACGTGGTAAATGACAGGGGGAAACAAGAGAAAGCTGAGAGTCTGGACAACATGAAGTGGAACGGCTAAGAACAATCACTGACCACAGAGACTTGGATAGAGTAAGCTTGGCTTGATTCATGATTGCAGCTGAGAGGCCATAGGTTCACAAACAACGTGATAGAGACATGCCATGAGTCCTTGTGGTTTGCTGTCTACATGCATTTTTATGACCCAATTGTAAAAATCAGCAATTGCAGAACATCAAAATGACATTCACATTCATGTTTGTGTGACATTCACAGAGGTGAAGAAAATAACATGAGAAAGAGCTGAGGAACTAAAAAAGAGACATAAAACCATAACACGGTTAACAGTTCGATTTAAAGGAAGTTAATGTCTACACACCATTTGAAACAATATTGAACTACCTACCTTAGGGTGTCAGGGTATTAATGAAAACTCTCTGAGATACAAGAAATGAGAAGGGGTAGCTTTAACACAGTTGCTTCAAGTCTATCTAGTGGGTATGTAATCTTCAGTCACAAGATACTTTCCTTTCCACCTGCCGTGTAATACCAGCTAGCTCTGTGGGGCAGCTTATTAAGTCCTATCCTCCCTGCCTGCCAGTTTGATGAAACTCTGGGCCTACATGGCATGGTAATGATATTCTCCCCGTCTCAAAGCTGTTCAATCTTCCTTCAGCTTTCTCATGCTGCTAGTGTCAATTCAAATCCTTGTTGGGTCACAGTGTTCTCAGAGGAGGAAGATCTTAAACCAGTAGCTCACCCTGTCTAAAGTATGTATCTTTCAGCCAGATATGATAATGGCTATCAGTCAGTCTGACAGTACCCAGTAATCAACTAAGTAAATATATTCCGAGGTAAGCATATATAATCACACAGGAATGAAAGATTTTCAGGCTTGCAATTTAAGAGTGTCAGCAATAATGTGAAAGAAATTTTATTCAAGAAGTAAAAATCTTTCAAAGTTTTTGCCCTTTAAATCTTACATTACAGCAAAGGTTGAAATAATGAACTTGAGGTTTTTTCCTATGAGAACCTGAGGGTGTCTAGCATACGAACTAGCCTTGTCCCATTGCTGATAGATACATAGATGTTGACATGAAGAGCAATTGTAAAAGGTGAAAGGTATAGCACAGTTAGCGGAAAGATACACACGCAGGATGGGATCCCATCCATTAAACGGCAGGAGGATGCAACCCAGCTTTTCATCCTGCCTTTTATTGGGCCAAGCTGTGCAACTCCAGGCCTCCCATTTAGGATATGGAGCTCATTACACAATCAAAAAAATTCCCGCTTGTCTAGCAAGCGGGGAGTTTTCCTTCTCATGTGCCGTGCCAAAAAGGGGGTGGCTTATGTTCCTCATCGGGCCTTCTCCGTTATGCCGGGCAAAATGGAATTGAAAGGGTACAAGGGGTATTTCCGTGTGGGGGTGTGAAAGATGGCTAAAGAGGGGAAAGACCCTGTTTCTGGCTAGCCACAATATACACCATGACTTCTTTGCTGTGAGCGAATACAGACACACAGACACAATTTGCACCTCAGAAGTTGGGTGTCAAGCAGCCTACAGACCACAAAAGAGGCAGGGAGCAGAGAGCAGAAAAGGAGACGGCAATGTGGACATGAAAGAAGACTCTAATGTGGTACTGGCACGCCACCCAAAGCATGACATAAACACTGTATTACCGCACACCAAAGTCGTCAAGTCAGATCAAACCTTTAAACACTCTTAAGAAATACTAATTAACACCTGCATTTGCAATACCGTCTGTCACCCACTATTTTTTATCTTTGAAAGCTTTAATGACAAAAGATATCTTTCCCCACAACTAGCCAAGTATGGATGACCATAAATGGACAAGTGACAGCATCCCAATGTGATTCTAAACAATACTCCAACACTTCCTACTAAGCATGCTGATGGCTGTGCTGCAGTCTCTGCACCATGACTCATCCATTGCTAGACAACAAAAGATCTCTCTTCTCCTCACGTCTTCAAGTACGACTCTATGTGTGAGATGTGTGACTTTCTGAAGTCAAGCTGTGGGTTGAGGGGGGATGCTTCCTCTCTCTAGACTGTGCTCATCAAATGCGTACTATAGAGCGAGGAATAGATATGCTGAGCTCAGAGAAAGAAGGCAAGTTTTTAATTGACTCAGAGCCACTCTTCCCCCTCAGGCCTCCTGCAGCTGTGCATTCGTGGGCTAAACGTGCCCCGTGCTTCTTCTCAGCCCCATACACAGATACATAACCACCATCTACATCATCATACTGGCTCAAAAGTATTTTAAATATGTAATAGTTCAAATTATTCACTCTTAAACTGTTAAACTCCAAACATTCTAGAATTCTGGGAACTGTAGTCAGATGTAAAACTTTTACCCAATGATAAAGCATAACATGACTATTCATAATTCTCACAGCACATAAGTACATACATTTTGAGGAATTAATCAATTCAAATGCTGCAATGCTGTATAACATTCATTTATTCATTCGTCTTCTTACCTCCCCAATCAATCTAATGTACATGTTTTTGGACGGTGGGAGGAAACTAGAGTACCCAGAGGAAACCCATGCAAGAGTGTTGAGAAAGTGCTAACTCTGCATATAAAGATCCCCAGCTCGGGAATCGAACCGGGAACCTTGTTGTTGTTAGGCGACTCTGGCTGTATTACATAAAAAAGCATATTAGACTTAAGTTTAGACGTTTTTAAAAGGTGAAAGTGCTCATTGCAACTCATTAGTAGATTTAATTAACAATTTAATTAAGTTATAAGCTGATTTTATGACTGGTAGTAAACGAGGCACCATAAAGGGCAATGAAGTTAAATCAACTGAAGTCTAAACACTATTTTTTTTAATGCTGTAAAACAATGCAAATAAATCCATCTCCTCCATATTTCTTTTCTTGGGAATTGCAGCACTTTAGAAAATCAGCACTGAATTTTTTTTATTATTTACTGGAAAGCAGAGATTTTGGAATCGGCCGCTCAGTGTCATTCTGCATACCCATTTCCATTTGTCATTACGATGAACGTTTTGCTTTAAACCCACTGTGCCCTTAATAGCAGCGCTATCAAACTTTTATCTGCTGGCAAAAATCTGCCTCTCCCTCCGAATCATTGCTCTGGGGTCTGGAAATATTCAGAGTAACAAAGATAAACCAACAAGTCACTTTGAACACAGATAACCATTCTGAACCTACAGGAAATGCTTCAGTCGTTGGGATTTTTTAGGTCTTGTCTGATGGGAGAGAAAAAAACCCCACAACAAATGAGACAAAAAAGCAAGTTTAACATTAAATTAATTCCAGTCAGCGTATCATTCTCTTAATATACAGTATGTGGCTTAATAGACAGTTCTTAAACTAAAGTTCTAGGCTGGTAGTTTAACATATACAAATAGGGACAAGGTTAACAAACATTTCCATTGTTACTTCATACTTCATTTCTTCATACAAATAGAAATGAATTTAATCGAAATATATTCATAAATTTGAATGCACATTTTGGCCTGTAATGGACTGGCGCCCTGTTCAGGGTGTACCCCTGCCCAATGTGCACTAGGATAGGCTCCAGCAGACCCCCGTGACCCCGAATTACGGAATAAGGTTAGAATATGAATGAACAAATACATATTTTCATCAGAAGTATTAAATAAAAATTATTAAGTATTAATTAAAAATAATCATATTATAGCTACATCAAGCTATGACAAAACAAAATTGATGTTAGCAACATTAATATCAGAACATAATGCGATTCATAAGCTAACACATAGATCAAGGAATCAGCATCAATTTCTATATGCTACAAATACAGTACATATATATA
>JAOTRA010000022.1:3084157-3097527 GCA_026260255.1 Pseudolaguvia tuberculata
ACACACACACACACACACACACACACACACACACACACACACACACACACACACACACACACACACTCACTCACCACAACACACTGACGTTACCAAAGAAAGAAATGGCTTCCGTGACCAAGAGAACGTTAACCATATCTGTGTAGATATCCAGAGTAGTGACATGCAAAAATTGGTTTGCAGTTCAGTAACAGTAATTATGTGGAACAGCAGCTTCTCGTCCATGGTAACAGCACGGCTCATTGAGGGGTTCTCCCGAACTCAGACGCATTTTTAGAAACTCTTACCGGTTGCTCCAGTGGCCCTCTATCCATCCTTTGCCAGATGTAGTGAGGCTCGACATGTCAATTGCTCAGCTAAAACAGTCTTGTTTCTAAAATATTTTTACAACAGAATGACTGATAACTATCTCTGATATCTAAGTAAAAAAATCTAACAGAGAGCCTGATTATTCTATGTCAACGGTCTGGCTTTCCCACAGCGCTAGTGGCGATACGGCCACTTAACTCTAAAATACATGACTCTCTAAAACCCATGTGGAAATTCTTAAAGTAAACCTTAGCTTTTTTAAAATAAAAAAAGCATTATTATTATTGGCTGTATGAAAACAACCTTATTCACCTTAATTTCAGATCTATAGTATTCAGTACACTTGAAATCTTACACAGATACCGCCGAGGACAAAAACGGAAACACTTGTGATGCTACAGGTTTAGCTATGCTTCAATACCTTTTCATTAGGTTTCATGTTTTTAAACTCCAACAAGCACTGTATATTGAGCTCATCTAATTCATGCTAAGCAGAGATTTATCCCTGTCCAATAGGGACTTAGTTACAACAGTGCATTCGATCATTAGTCACATATTTTACAGACAGATGCTACAACAAGTGAAAAGTTTCAATGGGTCATACATCCATAAACAGTCAGAGGAGTTCATTTTCATGATTTAAAACAAATGATGATAGCTTTAACACATTTGTGTTCCTTAGCTTGGAAGGTTGCACTATTTGATTAGACCTCATTGTCTAAAAAGAAAAGACCTCATTGTCTAAAAAGAAAAGACCTCATTGTCTAAAAAGAAAAGACCTTATTGTCAAGTTATTGATGCCAAAGTTTAACAAATTTTATGAAATGTTGGAACTTCTTTATTGCTTTACACTATAAACTTGGTCTGAAAGCAAAACTCTCAGTTCTACATAGGCTCTTACTATAATGGGCAAAGCCTCAGATCTTTAGTCTTTACTACACCGATCTTTGACATGAACTGTCGATGTCATACCTGGGTGAGGATTCGATGTTCATTAGTCTCAGCCACATTATTCCCTAATTTGGGGTCACGGGGGGGGGTTTGCTGGAGCCTATCACAGCACACATAGGGCGAGAGCACAAACACACACACACACACACACACACACACACACACACACACACACACACACACACACACACCTATGGTCAATTTAGAATCACGAATCAACTTATTGTACATGTTCTTGGACTGTGTGACAAAACCAGACGAAACCGACGCAAGCGCGGGAAGAACATGCAAAATCTGCAGAGAAAGATCCCCGGCCAGGGAATCAAACCCGAGACCTTCTTGTTGTAAGGAGACCGTGCTAACCATTACGCATTAAACATACGCTGCCAAAATTAAATTACATTCACAGCATATGACAGGTGCCCTTATCCAGACTGACTTACATTTATTTAAGAAATTTGATAAATTGATGCCTTAGTTGCACTGGGAAACCCACAACCTTCAGGTTAGCAGTTCAACACCTTAACCACCAAGCTACTACCACCAGCAAATTCAGATATCCAGAAAATCACCATATTAATCAGCACATGCAAACAATTTGCCATGCTTCAAAATGGCTGGAATGTCGATCCAACCAAAAGAAATTTGAATATTTGGGGTGATAAACTGTGATAAAATAATGTCATTACAACTTAACCTAGTTAATCACAATATTGATTACCAGTAAAATTGATTGTAGAGGCAACAGTAGGGGGAACAGAAAATATAAAGCATCTTCTATGAAGTAAAATGTCAGTTTGCTAAGAGCCAAAAGCTATGTGGAAATCATCATTTCAACAGCATGTAACTTGGCTAATCCACAACACTGCCCATGGGAAATCTTCAAACATGTACATATGATCTTGGCAAGCCAAAAGCGAACTCTGCTTTGTGCAACTGTCACTGTGGGTATTGTTGTAATTAATAAATGTGAGAGCCTTCAACATCTCAGGACATTTTAGCACCTGGCTTTCACCGGAATTTGCCGGAAAAGGGGACACGCAGGATCTGTTTATTTTCAAGAACGAGTGAAAGAAACTTTCCAAATGGCCTAAACAAACAGAAGGCAAGCAGGTGGCAAAACTATACATCAACCTCTCTCTCCCTCTCCATCTACCAACCCCCACCTCACACTTACTCCACCCTTTTTTCTTCTTTTTCCTGAGGGAGGGTCACCTGCTGACAGTCATGCAGCTCTTGCCAGGTATAGATTCTGCACCACAGCCAATGTTGCATCAATATCAATGCATATAAAGCAAAAAAAAAAAAAAAAAAAAAAAGAAACAACAACAAACTGCACTGATCGCAAGCATCGCTAATAGCAGCGTCCAATCAAAGACCTGTCAGGAGTTGCACTTGCTAAATAAATGGTTTGCCTTGACAGGAAATTCCACCACCAATTTTAATTCTGATCAGGCTTCAAGGAAGTGGAAAGAATAAAAACACATCGGCTATAATGACAGGAAGTCTCCAATCACATGGCAAGCAGCTGTTGCCAACAGTGGGATCAAGGAGCCATGAGAAGGTGGCGAGGAATCTAGTAAGAAAATGGATGCGTGGTGAGAGAAATGGCGAGAGATGAGTCTATGGGAAAGAAGAGGACGAAAACAGTAGATTTGGCCAAACCACATTTAACGTGCATGGATTACTGATTAGCCCATTACAGTATAACAGGAATGAGAGAGCAAAGTACGACATGCCTTTGCATTATATCTAACAACAATGGAATTTTAAAAAAAAAAACAACTCAGCCGAAGCTTGTTAAGGGGTACCATCCATATGGATATGTTTAAGCTGCTTTTTTTCTAACATCTGTTTTATGCCAAGCCTGGCTCCTGAGTCTGGAGGATGCAATCAAATTAGTCCGATGTGTGCCTCATTATAACAGACTCATAAATCTGAAACTAGAACTGAAATATAATGTATAAAATATGACTAGCTTTAGATATATAATTGAATTGGATGTTTGGAACAATGTAGGAGTACATTAGACTAAACTACTGGAGAAAAGTACTTTCCAGCTTCTGTATTATAAAGATTATAGTAAAACAGAAGATGGGATTTAGTTAATATGACTAAAACGACAGGTACGAAAAAAATGTAGGGGTCATGTGAATTTCTATAACTTTATATGCTACACGTCATTTTAAGTGCAGCCTTAAAACGTGAAGGCACGTTTACTGATACACACAACACAAGATGATCTCTGCAAGATGTGGAAGTAAACCAGCGACCCCTCCTTTCAGAAGGTAGGAACAATTTCAGGTGATGTTCTGATGATAGAAGACATCTTAAATTACCCTAGTCTGCATCCACTTAACGGCTGTCTCAATGCCCTTACTGTTCTGTATTTCAGGCAGAGCCAATGATGGGCAGGAATCTCTTTTCAAAGAGCCATTCCCCTGGCTTTCCTCTCAGGAAATGGAGGCCGCTGCTGGTCAAATGAATGTTAATCCACCCAGGTTCAAGCTCCTCGATGAAACTAGACAGCTGAAATGACAGGGCATCTGACAGCTATGAAAATCAAAGTACTTTCCTGGGAACGCACTTTTCTTCAGATTTTTTTTGATAAAAATTGTTTTAACATAAAAAATAAGTTTCATGTGTATCCAAAGAAATAACACGCTTCGTGATATACAGTAGCTTAAAAACAAGTGACAGGGTGAAACCGTACCAATTTTTTTTAACCATAATAGCAGTTACTGTCGAAATAAAACCGCTAATAATCCTCAGACTGGTGAACAGCTACAACCAATCATCTAAAATGTGCATGTTGTGCTTAGTATGTCAGTAGGTACCTTCTGACTGATGTGCTGCTAGAGGTGTCTGTGTCTCTTTACAGTAGGAAACCACCTCTCTGGGTAAGAAATCCACCTGAGTTATCTTGGATGCTCCCAGTTTGTGCATCCTGCGCCTGTGAATACATAAAGACACAAAAACAAACACATGCACATATTTGCTATTGGATTTGTACATTTATACACTCACGTTTATATTGAAAATAAGTGCTAGAGATGCATCAGTGACAATAACTATAAAACCAACGTCTGGTAGTTTATAATAATATTATTACATAAATTAATGTAAGCCATAACCATATTAAACAGAAAAGGGGTCGACCGATATGTATTTTTCATTGCTGATGCAGTTGGCAGATATTTTGTTGTGCAGAGAGCAACCAGCAACATTTTGTAAATATTTTCCTTACAGTTAAAAAAGTAAACAACAAGGGCGAGAGGCGGGGGTACTCCCTGGATGGTTTGACAGTCCATCGCAGGGCAACACATAGACAAACAACCACACACACACACATTCACTCCTATGGACAATTTAGATTTACCAATCCACCTAATCTGCATGTTTTTGGACTGTGGGAGGAAACCGGAGCACCCGGAGGAAACCCAAGCAAGCGCGGGGAGAACATCAAACTATTTCATAAATTTAATCATTTTATTAGCATCTGTATCTTTTTTTTTTTTTTTAAATGATAGTTATATGGTATTACAACGATAATCATAAAAATATCTAATATTACTGCCAATAATCGGTCCACCCCTAAAACAAACAGCATGTAATTACAGTTACTATATCACTATATTTCCTGTTTTATGATTGAGCTCATAGAAGAAGTTAGACAGAAAGTCTGTGAAATTTCAAGAAAAGCTAATGCAGAGTCTTCATACAAACAAACAGGTTAACGCTATCATTATTATCCTCATCATCATCATCATCATCCACACTTTGCTTTAAAGTCGAAAGCCGAACATCCTGCCATAGCAACCTATTATCTTTAATATCTTAAAAATAAATCTCATGATAAAGATTTATATAAAGCAGGAAATCGGCAAGAAATATTTTCTACAGTTGACACAAGTTGAGTAAAATAACAGTTTGAAGACCATCTGCGATGTAAGCCATGTCTTTATACTCATCAAATGATGTTGATGCATTCCTGATAAATATTAACTGATTAGCAACATGTATACATTTAATATATATTGGCTAAAGATTATTTTTATAAAAGAAAAAGCATAAACATGCATTCAAGAATTGGGGGTGGAAGCAGCCTGCACCTGTACAAGTGAGGGTGAATCAATCAATGTCATACACAGCCCCTGGCAAACAGCTGGAGAGTAACCAGCTGAAAACATTTAAGCTGACAAACTTAAAAAGAAGGAGAATGAGAAAGGGAGGGCCAAGCACGGGAAAGACAAAGGAAAGTAAATAAAAGGACAGAAAGGAAAAGATTGAGAGACCCTGTATTGATCATTGAAATAAACACAAAGAGAGTAGATGGTACAGCAAGGAAAAAATAATTAAGGAGAAGAAACAGGCAAAAGAAAGATGAGGGAAAAAATACCCGAGCTCGGAATCAGCCTGCAGCTGGAGAACAGAGGGGTCAGTGTCCCATTGCAAGGTCCTGGAGTGAGCAGCAGGGGGCGCCAGGCAGGGAGCAAAAAGGGAGAGAACATGCATGATTAGCTTTCTTTCTAGTACTGGCTGCCATATTAATCATCACATGCAAGTCCAAAAAACTGGGAGACACAATACATATCCAAGATACAGATGTTAATTACAATGTTATTACAAGATAAATAAAATTACAGAACAAGAGAATTAAATTGTATATTTCCCTTTAAGGTGTAAAAAAGGTGTTCTCTAAAGTACAGTTTGACACAGGATGAACATTCATTCATTCATTCATTCATTCATTCATTCATTCATTCATCTTATTCTCTAATTCGGGGTCATGGGGGTCTTCTGGCGCCTATCCCAGGCTCACATAGGGCGAGAGGCGAAAGGTACACCCTGGACGGGTCGCCAGTCCATCGCAGGGTAACACATTCACACACGACCATTCACACATGCATTCTCCTCTATGGACAATTTAGAATCACCAATCGACCTAATCTGCGTGTTTTTGGACTGTGAGAGGAAACCGGAGTAAACGGAGAAAACCCACGCAAGCGCGGGAAGAACATGCAAACGAACCACCGTGCTAACCACTACGCCACCGCGCCACCCTATAGGATGAACATAATGCATATTAAACAGAAAACCATTTCAATGTGAAAAGAATGATGAATGGACATTGACACGTTCATTTACAGATCTGGACAGCACACTGGGTTGGTACATAAATATGATTGTGTAGGAATTAGGCGTAAGAAAAATAGGAAGGAAAAGTGAAAAGAAAAAGAAAAACATAACAAAATAAGATGGTAAAATGGACAGGAGGTCATCTTTCACTCGTAAATGAGTGGCGGATTGATAATTAGATAATATTCTTTTCATTTACAGCATTGAGCCGATGCTCTTATCCAGAGTGACTTGCATTTAATCTCTTTTGTACTAAGCAATATAAGGCTTATGGGCTTTGCTTAATGGAAAACACTGTTGCTTAGTAGAGCTGGGAATCGAACCCCGATATTGGATCTTGGAAATCACTGACTTTTTTTGGAAAAGTTAAACGTTGTGAGGAGAGTTAACTCCGAAAAGACTTTAATAACATCTTCCAGAATTGTCATCCTTAATACTCGAAATGTCTCTATGTAATGACATGCCGTGTTACATCGTAGTTTTGTATAATACTGATATTTGAAAGTTATTAACGGGGAACAGTGTGTTATAATAACTTCGAGTATGAAAGGACAGATTTCCATTCTAATAAACGGCAATGTCAGAAAGTTCAACTTATTCTTCTTCTCCTTGCGGCTGCTCCCGTTAGGGGTCGCCACAGCGGATCGCTCTTCTCCACACTACCCTGTCCTCTACGTCTGCCTCTTTCACCCCAACTACCTGGATGTCTTCTCTCACCACATCTGTAAATCTCTTCCTTGGTCTTCCTCTTTTCCTCCTACCCACCACCTCCAGCCTCAGCATTCTTCTACCAATATACTGCATGTCCCTCCTCTGGACATGTCCAAACCATCTCAACCTCTAACCTCCCTCACCTTGTCTCCAAAACATCCTAAATGCGCCGTCCCTCTAATAAACTCGTCTCTAATCCTGTCCATCCTCTTCACTCCCAATGACAGCTTCAACTCTGCCATCTTCATCTCTAAACCCCCATTGCAGGTCGCCAAAAGTTAAACAATACTGTTAAGAAATAAATGATTTGATAAGAATCTTGTATGCTTTTATTCATTTTAGTGACTTTGATCTGATTTGTTCTATAAAGTTTCACACATACAGTATAAAATAACTAGAACCTATAGTGTTGTAAGGAGGTCAACTCAGGTTGATGGCCACTGGAGGGAGCCATAGCCTGAGTTCTAGCATCTACTTCCGGTGCAGGTTAATTGGGTGTGGCCACCCTATATAAGGTGAAGTATTGTTTACCCAACATACCGAACACTTTGGATTACTCTCGTTTTGGATTATTGGCGTTGAACTTTGGACTTCTGTACGTTTCTCCTGTCTTGCGATTGTTTATAGTGGATTGTTTATGCTTGTCTCTCTGGTTCTTTGGTATTCGACCCTGGTTCGTCCCACGTTTACGTCTATGATCAACGATTTGGATTTGTCTGCCTGTTCCTATGTCTAAATAAATATTAATCTGGACCACTCTTAACACTGTGTCTGCATTCATGGATCCGGCAAACCCACAGTCGTCACAAGTGTGCTGTATTAACTATATTAAACAAGAGTTTTATGTTGTTTCTCTTTTCTATTGTAAAGTCTCTTCACAATACTATAGAATATTTCGATGGGATAAACCGGAACAACATATTTAGTTAAAGATATTTGAGTTATTTTTTTTAGTTTAGCTAAGATGCTATAAGCTGTACAAATCTTTCATTAGCATATGTAATTAACAATAATTTACTTATAAGTTAACAGTAATAACTAAGTAATTAATGTAAGTTAAAAATTGAGATACATTTCTGAAAACTTTTTAGGGGAAGTGGTAACGTAAGATCAAGTGGAAGATCATGGTTTTATTCCCAGCACCACCAAGCTGCCACTGCTGGGCCTCTAAGCAGGGCCACTAAACCCAAATTACATAGTTGTATAAAAGAGATAAATGTAAGGCAAACTAAAGTCTAGTGAAACGGCATTAAGGGTATCTGCCATTATTATAATTATTATTATTATTAATATTATTATCAACTAAAACCTTCTATGACTGCAAGACTGCAATCTTCTATGACTGCAAGAAGAAGTTACGGTTCCAGTCTGGTTTCTCTTACGGTTTCTTGTCTGTTTTTCCTTTGCCCCTGTCGCCTCTGGCGGCGCTCATTCCAGATTTAAATCTAAACCCAGATTTCATGAAGACTGCATTGTGACAATGCCTATTTGTTAAGGCACTAAGTAAATAAAACCAAACTGACAAATTCCACATCAGTTCAATATCCCAAGGCAAATTGAAGCATCTTTTATCCATTTCGGTTGCCATGTTTTGTGATTTATCTCTCTGGCTATGATTAAGCAGCGCCTTCGTGTGTGTCCTTGAGACTATTTTATTTCATGCCTGTACAACAAAAAGATGGTACAAGTGGATTGCTGACCTTCGAAACTTCTTAGTAACCTTCAGCACAAGTCATGAGCATGCTGATTATTCCTTCACTCCAATGAACCCAGTCAAAAGGAAATGTCAAACACACGTACAGTGGGATGACACTGGATTGTCATTCATGTTATTTTAAGTGGCTCCAGTCTAACCATGCAAGAGAAATTGCTGAAGTCAAGGTTTGAAGCAGTCTGCAACCGGCAGCAGGCTCGTGTCACCTTGGGAAAACACACATTCTGTATTTTTTTTTTTATATTTTCTAAAATATTTGAGGACAAAGCTAGAAAACACAGTTTGTTGCTAAATGGTTTGTTGTTGTTTCTTTACCTATATGATATTATATGATAAATAATTATGACATCACAACACAATCCCTATCACCTGATTACTGACTGAATCTCCTAAATTTTTTAAGCCCTTATCATCATCATCATTTTCTCACCGCTTATCGAGGGGGCAGCAGTTCAAGCAGGGATGTCAGGTATTTTACCCATCTCTTCTGGAGAAAAAAACTGACGCGTTCTCAGGTCATACAAGAGATGAGAGACATAGTACCGCCAGCGAGTATTAGGTCTTCCCTTATTCAATGCTCTTCCTGTCTACAACCAGCCTACATCCCAAGCTATATACATTATTGTGCATTTCTGAGAATGATAACTTTGATTGGAATATTGTGTATTCAATTCCCTAGTCCATATGCCACAGACCTTAATCCATAATCTATTGATTAGTAAAAGGAGATACATTTACTCTGGATAATGAACGCCAGAAATGTCTTGGCATGCTGCAACATTACAATTATTCATTCATTCATTCATCCATCTTCTTACCCGTTTATTCCATAATTCATGATCACGGGTGTCTGCTGGTGCCTATCCCAGCTCACTTAGGGCGATGTCAGGGGTACACCCTGGACAAGTCGCCAGTCCATT
Source organism: Pseudolaguvia tuberculata (assembly GCA_026260255.1). NCBI lineage: Eukaryota > Metazoa > Chordata > Actinopteri > Siluriformes > Sisoridae > Pseudolaguvia > Pseudolaguvia tuberculata. Next base: position 3,093,902 of record JAOTRA010000022.1, read on the forward strand.
GCAGACATTACAATTAATATTTAAAAAATCCTTATTCTTAATTATTCACTGGCTGACTTCACTAAGTGTTTAGTAGCTGTTTCAGCTTCTGTCTATCCTACATCCTTCAAAGACTTATGAGACACCAGCCCTGGTTAATCCTGTGTATTCTCAGAATTCTAGTATAGACCAACATTGAATGAAAATTCTATTCAAGGGAATGTCTGTTTGTTATAACAGCAAAAAGACAAGAGTTAATATGGGACCACCTATTAAAAAGCACCTACAGGTGTGGTAGTCAGATGTCCACAAACTTTTGGCTATATACGGATCATCTAATCTACTAAGCATTAAAATGCTTTCTATTTATAATTCAGTGTTGAAATACTCTACTGAATCTTACCACCTCACTCTATTAAGTACAGTAAGATGCCGCAGACTGCAAAGTTTTGCCCTTAAGGGAGGTACAAGGTACTTTAAATATGGGTTTATACTCCCTATCCACCCGTGCTGTGTAGTGATGCTACACACAACCTCAATGCCTACAGAGAGCAGTGACAGGGATGAGCACAGCCATCATGTGTCAGTCAGGTTTAATTACAGGCCTGTGTGGTGAATAGAGTACAAGCAGTACATCCACTATATCAGTCATCACTTTACCACACAACTCTGGTAGACACTTCAGTGAACTGAGAAAGCTGAATTCTAAAACGTCCTTCAACATTAGGAAGATTTTCCGTACGTTGCTTGCTTTAGGATGAGCTCTGCTCCATTACACACATCCACTTAACCAAAGTTAACTCGAAATATCCTGCGTGAAACTGTTAAGTCATTTTCTGCCTCATGTGTGTATAAACAGAAAAATATTTCTTGCTTAAACGTTTAGATTTGACGTCAGGGGAAAATCTGAGATCCTAAAGCTGTGTGAGTTGGACCTGTCCCACACTGAGCCACTGTACCGTCACTAATAACATTTATACTGACAATAATTCTCAGACAATTCTACAATGTAGCCTTTATCTTTTGGTTTAATTACATAGCCAGTGTTTACGGGTCGGGGTCAACATGCTCATGACTCATAGTGAATTTTACTCAATTACAATAAAGACATAATTTATGGTTAATATTATACCATTAGAGGGCAGCGCAGTGGTGTAGTGGTTAGCACGTTCGCCTCCCAACAAGAAGGCCAGGGGATCTTTCTGTGTGGAGTTTGCATGTTCTCTCTCCGCGCTTGTGTGGGTTTCCTCCGGGTATTCCGGTTTTCTCTCATAGTCCAAAAACATGTACATTGGGTCGATTGGTGATTTTAAATTGTCCATAGGAGTGAATGAGTGTGAATGGTTGTTCGTCTATGTGTGGCCCTGCGATGGACTGGCGACCCCTGCCTCTCACCCTATGTGTGCTGGGATAGGCTTCAACAGTGACCTCGAATTATGGAATAAACAGGTAAGAAAATGAATGAATGAATGAATGAATGAATGAATGAATGAATGAATGAATGAATTATGCCATTAGATCACATTTGAAAATATAAGTGTTCTAGAAAATATGATTAATTTTATGTTCTACATGAAAATTCAGCCAAAAGAGAGAAAGTGAGTGAGAGAAAGTGATCGAAAGAGAGAGAGCGTGATATAAGAGAGATACAAAGAGTTTAGTCCAGTGCTAAATCTTTATATGAGAAAAATATAGATTGTAATTATAAAGGATACACTACTGTTATTGTATAATTACACATGTTTCTCACATGTTTAAAGATATATTTGATGTCATTAGACCGATGTTTAGTTTGACAATAAGCATAATCCTGAATTAGGTAGAATTACAGTAGTCATGAGTAGGAATAAAGATGACATTTGTCCAATTTAAAGTAACTTTCTTCTCTTTCTTCTCAAACAAATGGACAATTACAGATTACAGCGACAAAACTACACACTACAGGACATACATTTAAAGTGACATACACTGAGTCTTACCTATATCTGTTGGTGCCATTTTAAAAGACAAAGAAACAAAGGAATCGGTCAAAAATAAAAGAGCGAGAGTAATAGTGTATCCTTTCTTTTCCTAGTATCTCTAATTTTTCAGAATGCATCCCTCTTACTTAAAATTGAAGTTCCTTAATCATTTAGTAATTTGGTATGGTAATACGGAGAAGCTGAAGATTCTAAATAATATTTGGAATTTAGTTAACAAGCAAATAATTATGTTTTACACATACGGCAGATTTAGATTAACTGGTTAATCAGTAATATGTTTTATTTTAAGTGGATAATCATGTAAGTGAGAAACATACCTGCCCACCATAGCTCCTTCTACCGATTCCTGACTGCCTGTCTCACTTGGGGTGCTCAACGATTTTGATGGAGACATTTGTGCTGGGACTAAAACACACAAACTATTTCATAAGATTGATTTGTTTATAATACTATGATTAGGTATAGAGTAACATACAACAAAAGAGTCTTGAGATAAATGAATAGAACAATCACAGATGTGGTTGTTAACCCATCTGTCCACTAGGTGGAGATGCACTGAAGAATCAATTTAATACAAAAACACATAACCTTGTTAAAATATATATCACAGGATATTGCATATTTTAAAGTACTCTATATTTACATAAAAAGCAATAAATGTCATGATAAAACTATAAGATATCTACTTAAATACTCTGCTTATTAAAATGCATACTAAGAAAACAGTTTTATGGTACTAGGGATTAAAAATATATTTAGTTAAAGAATATGACAAAGAAAATATAGGACAAAACCCCAAACCCAAACACCCATATAGCCACACATACAGAAATGAGTTTAAAACAATAACCAAGACCGTTTTACCAGTTTATTAATAACCAAGAGCTTTTTAGACAACTATACTTACACTATACGGAAACAAAAACAGCTAAACTGGACCAAATAGTGAATTTTGTCTGAGAATTAATTTCTGGGTCGGCAGATAGATGGATGGATGGATGGATGGATGGATGGATGGATGGATGGATGGATGGATGGATGGCTGGGTGGTTGGATAAATGGATGGATGGATGGATGGATTCAATTCAATTCAATTCATTCATTCATCTTCTTACTTGCTTGCTTATTCCCAAATTCGGGGTCACAGGGGTCTGCTGCGCTTATCCCAGCACACATAGGGAGAGAGGCGGGGGTACACCCTGGACGGGTCGCCAGTCCATCTCAGGGCAACACATAGACAAACAACCATTCACAAACCATTGTCACTCCTATGGACAATTTAGAATCACCAATCCATCTAATCTGCATGTTTTTGAACTGTGGGAGGAAACCGGAGTCCCTGGAGGAAACCCATGCAAGCGCAGGGAGAACATGCAAACTCCGCACAGAAAGATCCCCAGCCGGGGATTCGAACCAGGGACTTTCTTGCTGTTTGGCGACCGTGTTATCCACTACGACACCGCGCCGCCCCTCAATCAGTTCAGTTCAATTTAATTTCAATTCAGCTTCATTTATACGGCGATTTTTACAATGGTTATTGTCTCAAAGCAGCTTTATACAATCAACAGGTAAAAGATGGATGGCTAGGTGGTTGGATGGATGGATGGATGGATGGATGGATGGATGGATGGATGGATGGATGGATGGATGGATGGATGGATGGAT